>CM034353.1:55183001-55231999 GCA_019925275.1 Mytilus edulis
CAAAATAAAGTTGCCAGGTGGAACAGTAAAATTAAAAAGGATACATCCACAAAATAAACAAATAATGGAAACTTTTCACCAGATCATAAATTAATGTAGGTGAACTGTCAACAGTGGTGTAATTTGAGTACCCTAACAGTAACTTAATACACAAAAACGGTGCAATAATCAGTTGCATAATTTTTTTTTATATTGTGCTTGACTCAATTACTATTATATGGCACTTGTTTATATTAAATTTAAACTCCTTTTATATTCTAATTACTGCAAATATATTTAAATCCTATGCTGAAAACCAAACAACTGTGCATTCATTTATTTTCGTGGGTACTAATTTTCATGGTTTCAGGAAAATCTGCATATTTAAGGAATGACTGTAATATTTTTTCTGTCTATGAAGAAATAACATAAAAAATGTGGTGCACACTGAATAACGCGTGTAGCGGGTTATTTAACAGTGTGAACCACATTTTTTATGTTATTTCGAATAGACAGAAAAAATATTATAGTCATTTTTTATAATTTAATTCTAAATTCCATTTTTAACCGTAGAAAACCATAAAAATACGTTGATGACGTCACGGTCACATGACTTAATTATGTCTATGGGCTCATAACAAAATAACGTCATCCAATCAGAAGACGCGTTACATCCAAAATTAAATTATTCTTGGATATTTAATTTCATGGTTTTTGGCAAAGTCGGCATTCCTTCCGTTAGAAAATTGGTAATTCGCTGAACATTTCAGTTCGTGGTTCTTCTGTACCCATGAAATTAACAAAAATTGGTATCCAATTAATATTAATGAATCCACAGCAATCATTGCAACTTTCGCTAATGAAATATATTATAAATATAAATCAATGCGAAAATTTAAAACTTAGATCTTTCATTATCTAACTAAATTAAGTAAATTTGAAAATCACAAAACTAAATCGCTGTGAATTGGGCTTAGTAAGCATATTTGTAAAAAAGTTAATAACAGTATCAAATATTTCCTTGACAGATGTCAATAGAGTTTTTAAGCTTCTACAGTGTCAGTAAACATAACAAATAAAGACACAGTTTCTAATACATTTTGTAAAATACCTTTAAAATTCTTTCTGTCTATGTGAAGTCAAAAACATATCCAAACCAAGTAAGACTGTAAACAATTCTTTTCTCCTTATATTTCATAAATACAAAAACTGACCAGTTACTTAAACAAGCAAAGTACATGTACAAGCATATTTTGAATTTGAAAAGAACACATTTAATGTTGCCGTCTGTTGTTCACCACACTAAATGAGGATCAGCTTGGTACTTCCTGTAGTCTTCCATTTTGAAATAGGATATTTCTGTTTCATTTCCTGTAAAAAAATAAAACAATAAATAAAGAGGAATCTTCAATGATAAAAGATTGTCCACAGCCAATATTATGTGAAAGATATATATTAACTGGAACTATTATACATCTTTAATTGATTATTACACAACTATATACCGTACATGTAGCAAAAGAAATACAGTGAGAGCTATGAACCAAAGAGCTTGTGAGCACTGAGGGGTAAAGATTTTTAAATTTGCAATTTGAAATCAAAATTAAAGATTGAATTGTATTTGGCAAATACACATATTAATGCAATTGATTTTCTAAATAAAGGCTTAATGAGAAACAGAAAAGACAAAAACAATGATGTTTAACACTTAGTATCATGTCTAGTAAATATTATGATAACTTAACAAGAATGCGTCCATAGTACACAGATGCCCCACTCACACTATCACTTTCTATGTTTAGTGGACCATGAAAATTGGGGTGAAAAATCTAATTTGGCATTAAAATTAGAAAGATCATATCATAGGGAACATGTACAAAATGTATACTAAGTTTCAAGTTGATTGGACTTCAACTTCATCCAAAACTACCTTGACCAAAAACTTTAACCTGAAACTTGCACTATCATTTTCTATGTTCAGTGGACCATGAAATTGGGATCAAACCTCTAATTTGGCATTAAAATTAGAAAGATCATATTATAGGGAACATGTGTACTCAGTTTCAAATTGATTGGACTTCAACTTCATCCAAAACTACCTTAACCAAAAACTTTAACCTGAAACTTGCACTATCATTTTCTGTGTTCAGTTGACCATGAAATTGGGGTCAAAACTCTAATTTGGCATTAAAATTAGAAAGATCATATCATAGGGAACATGTATACTAAGTTTCAAGTTGATTGGACTTCAACTTCAGCAAAAACTACCTTGACCAAAAACTTTAACCTGTAATGGGACGAACGGACGAACGAACGGACAGACGGTACCACAGACCAGAAAACCTAATGCCCCTCTACTATCATAGGTGGGGCATAAAAATATACAATCAAGGAGAGACATGTAGATAGAACTAAACTTCAATGATCTTACCTACACCAGCCTCCATCAATGTGACTCCATCTTCTAAAATCAACTGATCATTTGTTATGTCAATGACAGGATCATTACTCTGAAAATATAATCAAATAGAGAGTTTGAATTCTAAAATGGCTACTAAAAATGCATCACTAAACCAATAAAAATATATACTGTTGGATGTAATCTTTTATAACCAAAAAGCATGTAACTATAATTTTAAAGGTATCTGAGAATTAAAAATCCCAACTAAATGATAACTATCAGGCAAGCTTATTTATAGTTCTTACAGATAAAACAATAAATGAAAAACAAACATAACAGATAGAAACCAAATACAATCACCTAATTACATGGTCTAGAACATATAGAATGTGGTGGGGTTAAACATGTTTGTGACACTTTTTTATCAACCATAAGTAAACTTACCTTAGCTCCATGTGCCTTGTGGCTTATCTTCAATGTATCTGTAAAATATAACAAGTTTATAATTACATCAAATAAGTCAAAAGGAGAATTGTGTCTTAGGAGTTGTATTGAGATGTTTGGATTGGTTAAGGACTCGTTTTTATTTAAACAATGGAAATATAATGTTAATTACCATGTATTACTCATATTCACATATAGAACGAATGGATGACAGTTTTGCAAGAAGAAATTCTACATTTGTATTCATTACATTGTGGTAAAATAGGAATCTTATAAAGACAGTGTATACCTTTACAACTTATTACCAGATACAAAATTTCATACATATAAAATGAAGGAGGTGTGGTAGGATTTTAAGTTCTTTATATGAATAAAGGAGCTGTATGGTAGATGTAACTCAAACAGATGCCAAACAATAAGCTAGAAGGTGAAGCCTTTAAACTGAAAAATACAGAAAGTTTACCTCATTATCCCAATGACTAAATAAAACATGTCATGTGGCCAGAAGCTGCAGTAGACATATATGTCAGAATAAATAAACAAAACTGTGAGTGTCATACAATAAGTACAGGATAACATTACCGAAATATAAACTATTTATAGATTCGGTCTACTGTCTTTCTCTTAACATTGATTTTTTTTTACACAACAACAATTCAAATACATGTAGAGAAAAGAGGCAAATGGCATGAGTTAAAAACTGTTGGAGCTATATGCCCTGTTAAAAATTTTTGAATGGAATACTGCTTTCATTTATCTATAGTGTATAATATCATTCTAGAAATTATTTTTTGGAAATGAGTATAATTATATTTTAGGCTTATCATATCTTTCTGACAGTTTCCTGACCTAGCTATTCACATATTTTCAAGCATTTTTGTTCCATGTTTGTAGCATTATTGTTAATATTGTCAGAAAAAATAAACTTACCATAGCTATATTTCTTAAAAGGAGGTGGAATTCCTTGCATTGTCACAAGATCTAAAAATACAAAGTATTGACATTTGAAATCAGTGCATTTAACATGTTTAAGTCATTAATCTGTCAAATAAATAAAAAAAGTCAATAGGTTTTGAATGGCTAAGTTTAACTATCAAACATGTATACATGGACTTTCTTTAAAAACAACATTCTTTATCTCATCAAAATCTTCAGAAATGTACTGCTATTGAATTATTGTCTTTCCTTACTCTAGTTTACCAAAACTGATTTTCTGTATGCTAAGATGAAGAACTAATATAATCAATAAAATGACTGAGAGGTTAAAACTACAGGTAACCTGATTCTGAAATCAGTGAACCGTAATTCTAGAAGCACGGATTAAGATGAAAGGACAAACATATTACCATTCACACCTGGATCTGTTGATTAATGACCATACTACCTACCATAAAAATGTCGGATTATTCATATCCGACTAGACGAATTAAGACATCCATAAAAATAAGTCTCTACCCGTACTGTATGTCAGACCTTAACCTCATTAGATGCGGTATGAGTGCCAATGAGACAACTCTCCATCCAAGTCAAAATATGTAAAAGTAAACCATTATAGGTTAAAGTACGGCTTTTAACACAGATTTGGCGCACACCGAACAGCAAGCTTAAAAGGCCCCAGAAATGACTAGTGTAAAACCATTCTGACAGGAAAACCAACAGTATAATCTATATAAATCAAAGTGATGGATATCACTCATGGAAAGATTGGAAGAGTAGTTTGGATAATTTCATATTAAGGTATGGAGGGGACTGAAAGAACATAAATAAAGCACTATTGCTGAAAATTCTTCTAGTAAATGTTACAACTACTCTTATAAGACATAAGCTAAGAACTTTAAAGTGTCAACAAAAATAATCTTAAAATGTTGTTTTGGGGCATTTTGTAAGTTAAAACATAGGTTATATGACATTGAAGATTAAAAGTTGTGCCTTTTGATCATTTCATATTTTCCAGAACGGGGCATTGAAAATGTATTTTTCAACGTAAACAAATTAAAAAACTTATTCTAGCGGATTTTTTCTTGATTGCAAAAATATGTATTCACTTCTTATAAAAATTCAAATGACTAAAATAAACATAATGATTGATGGGGAATAAACTAATAAAAAATGGTTTGTTATAATCAAAAGTTTTAAAATTCTAAAACTGTTTCAAGCCAATACTGATAAAAAAAAAATAAGTGAACTAACCTAAATTGTTGATTAGTTGCAGATGAATATTGTAAATTTATCAAGTAAATCATACGCTTTACTTGAATACCTTTTATATATATTCATATTTATATTTATATTTCATTTTTTTTTAAAGATCTTATTAATCCTTAATTAATCATTTATCTTTCAGACATACTTTACAGATTCACCTTTATGTAATGTAGATCAAAAGTAAAAGGCAATAAATAAATCTATCATCCTTATATATCAAACATCTAGTATATACATTAGTGTATTCAATTTTGAGGTCAAATATTTATTGATATTTGTTTATTGGGATGTATATTGAAGCATAGATGTAATAGGGTCTGTATAATTATGTAAGAGTGAGTCAGTAACAGTAAGACTGAGGTTGATAAGTAATGTGGTCAATTTGATTGACAGTTTAGGAGGTGGGGCATTGTAATTAAAGGTCCACCTTGTCCCTGAATGAGTTGTCAATCATCTAGTATTGTATCAATACTCAATATGTTTAAAAATAAAGCCTTTCATCAACACACCTTAAGGACATACCTTCTTGAATGAACTGCTCCAAAAATATACCCATTTGTTTACAGTTTATATGTATATTATGTGAACATACATGAGAACTATAGGGAACTGTATTTCAGTGTGAATACATTTAGTAATAGTAGCTAACCTGTCGTGTTGTTAGAGAGGCCAGTGCCTAAGGAAAGATTTAGAACAAGTTCCAATCTTTCCAAAAACAAGAAACAAGAATGACCACATCAACAAATGACAACCACTGAACATCAGGTTCCTGAATTAGGACAGGTGCAAACAAATGTAGCGGGTTTAAACATTTAAGGCACTGGCTACGGTTACATGGAAATGTAACAATAATAAAAATATTATTGTTACATTGGAGACTAAATGCCGGAATGCATGGTTGGGTAAGGACCTGTTTGATTACGAATGTAACAATAATTATTGAGGCTACGGTTACATTGCGTTATTGTTACATGAAAAAAGCAATGTACGATGGGACTAGTAATATGTACTAAATAATAAAAGTTGAGGACATTTATTACATACATTTATAACATACAATTTATTTACTGTAATTTTTTATTTACAATGACAATTTCTACAAATCAAGTAAATTGTTTTTAAAGTCCGACACATTTTTGATGAACGAAATTACGTCCTCCACGGATACGTGTACATATATATTTTCTTAGTATTTAAGTTACAGTTAGCAAACTTTGCTTTTGATTATCAATTTGCGTCAAGTTATAAAGTTGTATGAAATGGATGTCTTGATATTGTTTCAGTTTCGTTTAAAACGCATCCCAAGTTTTATTTTTTTCACCATAAACAAAATTGGTCCAAAGTATAATGACAGTAATAAGAGTAGGTGTGCAGTTAAATACTTTAAAAAAGTGAAACCATTGAACTATATTTTACGCCTTTGACAGTCACACTCCTAATCTTGAGTAGTACGTATCTTTAAGAACATCAAAACCATTAATACGTAGAAAAACTATTCAAGTTGTACACCATTTGTTGAATAATAATATTTTATTATTTATCAGTATTAAATTACAAGTATTGTTTAGTACATATGAAAGAATGAAGCAATACAACTATAGAAGATTTTTAAGTTTAATCAATCTAGCTAGCGTACATTGCTGTTTTTCATGTAACAATAACGTAATGTAACCGTAGCCTCAGTAATTATTGTTACATTTGTAATTAATCGGTTCCTCACCCAACTTTGCATTCCGGCAATTAGTCTCCAAGTAACAATAATATTTTTATTATTGTTACATTTCCATGTAACCGTAGCCAGTGCCAACATTTAAATACAAAATGTAGGTACCAACAATTAACCTAACCTGAGTTTAATAATATTAGTGTACATACATATCTAATACAACAAAACCTGAGTTTAACATCACAACACAGAAAAGGACACTTTAAAATATTAATTGAAATGGCTTAACCCAATCGAAAAATATACGTTGATAGTGGATCTTCAAATGGATAGAAACAAGTGCCTGTGGCCACTTGGTAGAAACGGGGGCGAGTTGGTGGGGAAGTGGGCGAGTTGGCAGTGGGGCGAGTTGTCTTTGCTTCAATTTTTACACTGAGTCTAAGGAAAGCAAATTTGATTTTGAGTAACCTTTTTTGATTGCTTCTTTGAATGAATTAACAGTTTGAGTAAAATCTACATCATGAAGAACGATGTGTTTGATGTTCCTGTGTTCAAAAGATCTAACCAAACGAATGGTTATAGTTCCTGATGACATTAGCAGTGAAATATATATCAGTTTGTTTCTGTTCTTATGTGTCAATGTAAACAAAATCGACACCAGTCGGGGTTTTCAAAAACAAACGCAAAAACAACTCGTTAAAAACGTGCCTGTATTCTAGATGTTATTTTAACTCTTAATCTCTTATGTGTTTGAAAGAGGACATTTTCCTCTCAAGTTTGAAACATTTGCATAACGTTGATCAAATCTAAGAAAATTGAGCAATACACGCAGACAAACAGCAATAACACTGGTTAAAGCTTATAAAAACAGCGAAAGAAGATATATAGTAAGAACAGGAATAGAAATATGGCAACCTCTTATAAATAATTTAAGAATACTACACTTACATCATTTGACTTTTCACAGTTTTAAAATGAAAAGGAGTAGAAACTAAGAAAGTTGAGAATTCAAAACTATACATGAACATATGAATTTGGTAAATACTATGTTGTGTTTAGTCATTTAAATAGAATCATTTGGCCACAATACACAGTCACAACATCACTCAGAATGATAATATTTGGGAGATGTGCCTATTTTTTTAGGGAAAAAACACCAGATGTGCCTCAATGCGTCAAAATGTGTTCAAGGGACGACATCAAAAGTTCAACATAGGATAAAAAACTTAATTCATATAGTTTTTTCACTGACCACCCTACTCCCCTCTTAACTTAATTTGGGAAAAAATAATTGGCCAATAAGGATATCAATGATATAAAATCGATTTCTAACTATTTGAATTAAGTTTTTTTATCCTTCATTGTTTTTTTTATGTTCTTAACTTTAAGGCGTAACACTAACACTAGTCCAAATAATTATATGACATCTTGAAAAGCTCTTATATTTTTTTTCTTTGACTCCTAAAAAGGTGTCAAAGCAAAACTTTAAAATAGCCTTCCAAAACGTCATAATTATTTGGACTAGGCGTAACACCACAAAATGATTGTGGAGAGTCACTTCCTGTAATCTAATGACCAAATGACACCGTCATCTGAATGATACCTGAAATGTCAGAATGACACTCAAAATTATAATTATTGACTTTTAAAGGAAGCAAGTTCTCGTACCATTGAAAACTCGTACCAAAAGAGTTAACTGGTACCAATGTAACACAGTCTGCACCAAAAACTTTTTTAACTTACTAGTCCGAAGATCAATATTCTGACATTTTTCTTATTGGTCCTAACAAAGTTTTGCAAAAACTAACTAGTCTGAATGAAATTTTACTAGTCTGGGGCATCAGACTATATATAGCTAGTGGCTAACCGTGTAGACTGCGTAACAATATCGTACCACTCGGAACTCGTACCATTAAATATATATTCAAAACTACGATTGTTTTATGTTTTTTTTTGTAAACTTAATAAAAAAAAGTTGAATTACTTGAATTTATACTGAACTTTAATGAAAAATACGAATTGATTTTTTAAGCTTTATACAAAAAATTAAAATATCTAAATTTTATACCAGATTTTCATGAGAAAAAAAAAATGCCAACACTATCATTATGTCTACTGGCCATTCACAATACCATTAGAACCATCATTAAAAAAGATACCAGATGGACAGTCAAACTCATAAATAGAAATTAGACAAGGAACATTAGCTACAAATTGGTCATTGTACTTTCAAATTATATATATTTTACAGACTTATTGAGTGAAAGTAAAGTATATATTCGTCATCATTAAACACCATTTAAATGCATTTAAATAAGTTGGTACGAGTTAGCAGTGGTACGAGTTTGCATTGGTACAAGGTTTTTTTTGTGGTATGAGTTGACGTTGGTACAAGTTTACAATGGTACAGGATAACTATAATTCCTTTCAAATATGAGTCATGAGGAAACACTATAAAAAAAGGCAGGACCAAATAGAGTGAAAAATAAAAAGGCAGGACTCACTTAACATGCTTAACTGGCCCACACTACAAGAAAGAAGACTACACACCAGATTGTTAATGTTCTACAAAATAGTACATCAAATCGTAGCAATCCCATCTGCTATTCTCATACCATCAGACCGTAGAACCTGCTAAAATCATAGTTTCACTCACAGACACATTTCTACCAAAAAAGATAAATATAAATATTCATTTTTTCCGTACACCATTACTCAGTGGAATTAACTACTAGTCCACACAGTCACTGTAACCACAGTCGAAACTTTCAGAGAACAGCTTACACCAACTGTTATCCACAAATTCATTTAACTCATAATTATTATTAGGCTATGTACATAGTTTTAATCACAATTTAAAATTTTTACACACTCCAAATTCATTTTCAATTATTTTTGTGTTTTGTAAATATAAATACATGTAAAAATGATGTATATATAGGCCACGTAACACAAAACAGTAATCTTTAGATAATGAAGGACTACTGAAAACCTAAAGAAGAAGAAGGACAGAAATTACATTTAAAAGGAGGAAGGACAAAATTATTCATCCTCTTTATATCTTACTGTATTCCAATAAATTCAATTAGTATATCACCGAACTCATCTAGATAATGAAAATTAGGGGGTACACATTTGCTTTTCTTTCATCATTCTGTGAAAAAGGCTACATGTATCATCCATTCATCACAGATTTGGTAAAATTTTATTTGTAACTCTGTTTGTTATACTGTAACAGAAAATCAGGATAAATAGGTGAACATTTGAGTAGTATTAATCACATAAAATCGATGAAAAATTTACAAAATTTGATTTTAAAATTTAAATTATAAAATTCTTGGGAGTATATAATTTCCAAAACTTACAATGTATTTAATTACTAGTTTGTTGTAATGTGAGCTTAAGAATAAGATTTAACTTCTTTCTTGAAGCGTATATACAATCTATAATAATAAATTTGAGACAAAAAATGTTAAGCTGCTTTGTCTCTGAGCTGTCGATCGTCTGAAGTTTTAAATATTCTAATAGATAGATAGTGTATGTTATGTACACATGTACTTAATAACTTCATATTATAGTAATTACTTATTATAAGTGTAGTGTAGTGTAGTGAATTAAACCACAAATAAAGTTCTGTAGCTGGTTCCTTACCGTCTAGGCTTTGTAAACAGGTGGACATGATTTTGTCTTGAATTTATGAGACAGAAGCTACTACATGTAATTGGAAATATAAACTCATATTGAAGAACTTACAAACTAATTAAAACTATCAACATTATGCATCAGTGAATGAAAACAGTTTGAGAAACAGGAATCCAAGCTGTGTATCACCACAAAAATTTCAAGTAGTCTTCAAGCCTGCTCATTTGGTTTTTTGCTGGTTGAGTATTATTTTAGAACAGATGTAAGGAATACTATTTATACCATTTGATTAACTGTCTAATCATGATTTATTGCAGATAACTAAAATGGCAGATGGATACAAATCTTACGGAGAAGACAACTCTCAATACTTTTATTACAATCAACAGTATCCTCCACAATTCTATTATCAATATGACCCTCAGAATTACAATCAAGGGGTAGATAATTCACAAATTTTTTACCAAGGGGGAAGTAATCCACAACCTTATTATTATCAAGAAAATCAGCAGAACTACTACAGTCAGGAACCTGAGGGAAGAGAAAACCCCCATACTCATGGTATGAATGAAAGACAAGGTAATCCTCAGAATAATAGAGGCAGGGGAGGTTCTAGAGGAAAGTTTCCAGGCTCAAGAGGAAGGGGTAAACAACATTCAAATGCAGAAGAACATCAAAGCATGGATAAAAGACATCCATCAAGACCCCATTTTCAAGAACCAATATCAGGAAATGCAGAAAGAACTGATTCAAATGATTCTAAGGAAAATTTTCCTAATAGTTATAGAAATAAAAACTATTCAGAGAACACTAGAAGTAGGGGAAGGGGACGGGGACAGTATTATAATAGTCGCCAGTTTCATAGACATAATACAGATAGAGAGGGGAATACAGATAACAATGATAGAAATCAATATTACAAGGGTGATCGAAGGAGAGGGGACAGATATTCAATGGAAGATGATAGAGGTGGTTCAAATCAATCAAAGCATTCTGAGACTAGAAATGAATATGTTAGGGAAGGTTATACACAACAAAGAAATGAAGAAAGCTCAAAGAAAGACACAGGTATTGTTTATGATAAATCAAGAAACAGTAATGACAATTCAAATGGTCGACAAAGGACTAATGAGAGAAGAGAGGGTAACTGGAAGGATAAAAATAGACAGTATTCAGGAGGAGGGAGGTCCTCATCTCATCTTGTTGAAATGGATAAAAATAGACAGTATTCGGGAGGTGGGAAGTCCTCACCTCGGCTTGTTGAAATGGATAGTAAAGCCAGTTTTGAAAGGAGAAACAATCCACAACAAAGCCGCATGAATGATGATAAATACCAAGAGAACAGTGGCACAGAAAAAAAGTATAAGTTTCCACAGGCAGATAAAAAGTTTATTACTAAAAAACAGATGATGAAAAAGGTGTTAGCTGGAAAAGTAGATGAAACACAAAGAGGTAAAAATGTTAGATAATTGTACATATGTTATTGAGGCAAAAAAAAATATATATAAAAATTACTAAATCAATAACATAAATAACTATATATAAAAATTAAAACACTTAGTAAAGAAGATTGCTTACCGGAGAAAACATTGTCAACATGGTCAACCAATGATTTACTTGATAAACATGAAAAGCTGATTCTAGCAAACAAATTGACTTCATCATCATGATCATGGACATTTAAAAAATAAAAAAAATATAGTTTATGTTATTCATCACACTTTGGCGAAGCTATCAACAAGATATTGTCACAATGCTTCATCCAAATTGATTGTAATAATAAACACACTTTAGTGTCAAACCATCACACATCCATTTTGACATCAGCTTGATCATCATGGTTCAGAGACTTACATATTCATTCAGAATGAATCATTTGTAATCTTCAACATTAGACAAGCATCCATATTATAAAGAAATGTTACTATTTATAGAATATGGATATGATGAAGTTTACAATAGAAATGAATGCTACCTAATTTTGATGTGAGGGCATTTTTATAATTGAAGTTTCTTCTACTTTCAGTTTAAAAATATGTGATACTCTATAGTGTTTTGATCTGAAAAGAAATATAATTGGTATTGTTACATGATAATGTTTTATCTGACTAATTGGAACTTTCATTGTTGTTTTCAGGTTTACTAATAGAGCAGTTAACATTAGGATCTTATGAGTGTATGGTTTGTTGTGAGACTGTAAAATGTCATCATGCAGTGTGGAACTGTCCTGGCTGCTTTCATGCCTTTCATCTTATATGTATTAAAAAATGGGCCAGGTCTCCTGCAGCTTTAATGGAAGGTTTGTTATTACGTTTGAATTGTTACTCTAATTACAGTGCTCTAGCTAGAAATCAAAAGGGGCAGGGTGCCAGTGGAGGGCAGGGCACTTTTTATGATAAGAAAAGGCACTGCTCATTTTTTTTGTCTACGTTTCTGTGTGTATCACGAGTTAACGAATCTCTTTTTTTTTTTTACTGTATGTTTTTTTTTTTTTAATAAAGATGCTTTTCATCTATAGTCTTTATTTCATTGTTTGTGTAATTGTGAATGATATAGTACATTTTCATCAACATATTATGTTTTTACAGTTTAACGTCACTCTACCCATTATATGTGGGTTTTTTTTCTATATAGGAATTATAGCTTTTAACACATTAGAAACTGAGAGCATTATTACTAATTTAACAATTTTTAGAACATGGATTGCTAAAAGTATAATTATCAAGTAGAAATTGCAATATATATTTTTTAATATGTTCAAAGACAGTTAATATCTTTAAGGTAACATTATTATGTTATTATATATTCAATTGGTTATTTAATATTTTTAGAGCACAAATTTGTAATAAGCTAAAACAGGGGAAGTAACTCCAAAATCAATTTCCACCACGTTTGAGTTAATTTAAAAAAACTGTGCTTGTCGCTAACAAGTTTAGATGGAAGGCATTTCTGTAAAGGCATAGTTTTATTGATGACTTAAATTCAATTCTAAAGTCATGAAAGTCTTCATTTATATACGCTCTTCCATTGTGACTTGGAGATCGAAAATGCCGACCCAAGCTAAACACACTCGATGACACATTCATCAAAAGTATGACAAAAAGATACATTGTCCTAATTAAATTACCTAGTTATTAACACCTTTGAAGAAGTCTTTATCATTGTAATTGATTGTAATGACATGATTAACCTGGGGGCAATCACACAGGTGTCATATATGTAATTAACTTGGAGATCAGAAATCGATGAAACAAAATTTTACCAAAACGGCACAAGTTAATTTTGGAAAAAGACGTCAGGGCAGAAGGGCGCGGATGAAGGCACCCAGGGCGCGGATGAGGGCACCCAGGGCGCGGCGCCCTTCTATTTTGGGCTAGCGAGACCACTGAATTAAGTAGTTACAAATACATTTAACTGTAAGGATTAGTAATACAAATGTATATATATACACATAATTTCATAGGACCACCACTTCAAAAGGGTTTAAAGGCTTGCACTGCTTGCAAAATTCTTTCCAAATGTGATAAGATTAAATTCATCTCTAACTTCTTAAGTTGACAGAGTTTGTGTATATTCCATCAGTATAATGCCATGGAATATGAATATAGTGATTTAAAATTGGAGCTTTAAAGTAAATCCCCTTTAACCAATAAACAATTGTTTAAAATATGGATTCCTCCAAAAATACCTGATTTATGAAGAAACGAGGTTTATTCTAATTGTAATAGCCAAAACTTGAATGATGGAAGAAGACAAGTAACTTTAAGCTTGCAAATATTCTATTATACATGTAGCTATGATAGCTATTAGAGAAAAAAATCATAATATTTGGTGTGATTATATGACTTTCAGATATATATTGAATTGAGTTTCACCCGTTAATGCTATTTGTACTGATTTTGTAGGTGAAGGATCAGGATGGCGATGCCCAGCTTGTCAAAAGGTTACAGATAAATTTCCTAACCAGTATATGTGTTTCTGTGGTAAGTGGTATTTAATTTCTCTTTTTTTCAACTTTTTTCAACTTTTTTTCAACTTAAAATCTTATCATATTGAATATTTCAATGTCAGACTGTAAATTCAGAAATTATTGCTTTCGTTTATCACTGAAATCTTTTGAAAACTTAACAAAGAGATTAATTATTGTGATTTCAGGAAAAGCTTCTTTCAGATATATTTATCAGATATCAGATGTGAGTTCTTATTATTGCGATACTCACCTTCTAAACATTTTAAAGCCTGGTTTCTATTATTAGTTTGTCTTTTAGAAGATCAGTTGTTCTCTCCTGGCAGTAATGCATTCTTGCACCTATAAAAATTAACAGCCACGAAATACATGTAGCACAATAGTGTTTAAAGTGGCAATAAGCACCAACCAACCGAATGAATCTATTCATTCTATTGTTGTTGGTTTTTTAACCGTGTTTGTCATTTGCAAAATATAGAACTATTTTTCAGGTAAAATAAGAGATCCTCAATGGGATCGTATGGAGACACCTCATAGTTGTGGACAAGTTTGTGGAAAGAGTAGGGGAGATAACTGCTCACATCAGTGTAACATGTAAATACTTCAAATTGTCTTAATCTGTCATCTTATAAAGTTATTGTTCAGGAACCTTAGTCAGGCTAAGTAAATGTATAATAATGAGAGTTTGTTTAAAGACTTTAGCTACTTGACTTGTTATAATGAATGTATATAGACAACACACATAATTTTTATAGATGTAGGCTTATTTTTCAAGCATGTTAGAATATTTTGTTATTTTTAAATCTGGTAACAATAATACGATATATAATTTAACTTGTCACATAAGTGTATTGTTGGCTTTAAATTTTCACTATATAAATATACATTTGTATATGTATCTGTTTTAGATTATGCCATCCAGGACCATGTCCACCCTGTAATGCTGTGGTAAATAGAAATTGTGCATGTGGAAAAGGAGGTTAGTTTTACTTCAACCCCTACTGTTAATGAAAACTGTAATTGCATATGCTAAACTAAGTTTGTCTTTAATTAAAACCTTCATATTTTAAACATAGATAGATATAGGAAGATGTGGTGTGAGTGCCAATGAGACAACTCTCCATCCAAATAACAATTTTAAAAAGTAAACCATTATAGGTCAATGTTCGTATTTGTAATTGCAACTAGTTCTGATTGGATGACAATAAGATTATCAGCTTAAAATTATCTATCTCACTTTCTGTAACTAAGGGAAGCCAACATTTTTTTTGCAGAATGTATTGGCATGTAGCTTTGTCAATATTAAGCCAAAAAAAACACATTTTCACCTTGAAATCTTATTTATACCAAATGTTTATGCTCATGCCGTAGTGGAAATGATGAGCATTAAGTTTTACCCTTATCTGTCTGTCCCAAAGTTGGTTTCAGTTCTCTAACTTCAGTTTGCTTCAACCAAATGTTATGAAACTTATCCACAATACTTATTACCACAAAACACAGATCAAGTTTGAATTTTGGTGGCATCACTTTAACTGTTCTAGAGTTATGCCCCTTTACAAATGAAAAAATGCTGAATTTTTCGTTTCTGTTCTCTCACTTTAGTTTGCCGCAATCAAATGCTATGAAACTTATACACAATGCATATTACCACAAAATACAGATTAAGCATGAATTTTTGGGTGCGTCACTTACACCGTTCCTCAATCACTGAGCTCCACCATAAAACCAGACTTGTCATGTTCTACAAGGTCATCCATGGACTCATTGCAATCCCATCACTAGTCCTCATACCATCAGATACTAGAACAAGAAAATTACATACTCAAACATTTCGGCAAATATCCACCTCTAAAGACAGCTACAAATGGTCATTCTTTCCGCAAACAATCATCCAATGGAACATGTTACCACAAGTTGTGATAGCATGTCAAACCATTGAAACCTATAGAGTTCAGTTGACACAAACTGTTCTCCACAACATAATTTAATTCTATAAATACCTATGTACATATTTTTTAATCACTTGTTGTTTTTTCTTTCATGTAAATATCACCAAGTTTTCTACAAATTTAAAGATAAATTTTTGTTCATATTTTTAATCATTTACTCCGCGCATGCAACAGTTCGTAATCTTCAATATTAATGAAGCTGTAACTGTATATCAGAAGAAGAAGAAGAAGTTCTAGAGCTCCTGTAAAAATGAAAAAGTTGTTGAATTTTTAGTTTCTGTTCCCTTACTTTGGTTTTCCTGACCCAAATGCAATGAAACCTATACATATTGCTTATTTACACAAAATACAGATCAAGTTTAAATTTGGAGTATCACTTTAACCTTTCTAGAGTTATGCTCCTTCACAAATAGAAAAATGGCTGAATTTTTCGTTTCAATTCTCTAGCTTTACTTTGTCTCAACCAAATGCTATGAAACTTGTACACAATGTTTATTACCACAAAACACAGATCACGTTTGAATTTTGGTGTTGTCACTAAATTTTTTAGAGTTATGCCCCTTTACAAATTTGCTAAATTTTTCGTTTTTGTTCTCTAATTAAAATTTGCATCAACCAAATTTTATGAAACTTATACACAATACTTATTACCACAAAACTCAGATCAAGTACAAATTTGGGTAGGGTCACTTTTACTGTTCTTTGTGCAGTAAAATTAACAAGGGACGTCTGCAAAGCTTCAAATACAACACTGTTATCTCATAATTGATATTTTCAGGTGGACTTAATATTAAGCCTCAACTTAATTGAAGCTGTCCACATGATTATAAAGTCCTAATTTATTTTTTTATATATTATAACTGATAAAAGAACTTAGTTTATAGTTCAGTTATCAGTGTTTTGACTATTTATTATAATCACTTTTTTGTTTATTTTCAGTAAATCTGTGAAGTGCAGTATAACTGATATAATGAAGTGTGATACTATTTGTGGTAGAGTGTTAAACTGTGGAAAACATTTCTGCAAAGCTTCCTGTCATGGGGGATCTTGTGAACCATGTGAAGAAATTATTGTTAAAGGTTGTTATTGTTAGTTTTATATCAACTCAGTGACTAGTTTGATAACTATTGTGTTCACCGACAAATCTTTTTCTGCATATGTGTAATGATTAGTAATGGCAATACACCTTATCGCTAATCCCGGCTGACCCGGCCGCTTGAACTTTTGACGTCAACAACAATCACTTTTCCATTGTGGCGTCAGACATTTTGTGTTATGACGTCAAAATTTTACGGGAACCTGTTTGATATCCAGTAATGACGGACAAATAGCGATAAGGTGTATAGCACTATTAACAACAATGATTTTTACAGGAATTGAGTAGACTGTAAGTCTTTCGATGTTTAACATGATTTCTACAAAGGTTTTGTTTTATTGTCTAACAGGTCTTTATTCAGATAATTAAGATTATTACATTGTTTGCAATAGAATATCTTGATTTCCTAGTTATTAAAAAAAAAACACACTGTAATTTCAATTCTCTGACAGGACAAACAAATTAGCAATGTGTAGAAATTGATTTAGTTCCGGATATTCTTAACTTTATTTCCATTAAAAAAAAAAATACTGTCAATGTAATAAAAAGAATAACTAATAGAAGAATCCAATTATCAAACATTTTATGAAGTTTAGAATAGGGCTATAGCTAATTATTTATGTCTGTGTCTTTTACAGATCTCATGCTAGTTATTTCATTCTTATCGTAAAAATTAAGTTAATAATAGAAAATGTAATACTTTGTTTTGTGTAGTTTAATGTTTAAAAGTTCTAAACTTCAATAATATACCAGAAATAGATTTGTTTATGTATTTTCTTGTACTTGACAGAATGTTATGGAACACATGAGAAGATCGAGGTTAAATGTGGCTGTGTTGAATCATTCAGTAAATCTTATAGTTGTGGGAATCCTTGCAAAAAGTAAGTGATATTTGTACATATATAAACCCAAAATTTATCAATATTTTTATATTGACTATTTCTTTTGTTGTCAGTTTTTATAAGACCGCAAAACAAATTTTGGGATTGTATGATGTCGTCGTCTGCCTCGTCCAAAGACACATTTGATGTCCAGACAATAACTTAAGTTTAAGTGAATGGATCTCTATGAAATTTTATAAGAAGGTTCAATACCACAGAAGGAAGGTTGGGATTGATATTGGGGATGATGGTCCCAACCATTTTAGAATTAGGGGCCCAAAAAAGCATTTTTCTACTTTCAGTATATAAACTTGTGTATAAGTATTTCAATTGCTCTGAAATTGTTCTACAATGTTTAATACCTCAAGTAGAAGGTTTGAATTCATTTTCGGGGTTATGGTGCCCACAGTTTAGGTATTAAGGGCCAAAAAAGCATTTTTGTAGTTTCTGGACAATTACTTGTCAGTAAGTGTATGGATCTCCCTTACATTGTACCACATGATTCCATATCACAAAAGGAAGGCTGGGACTGAGTTTGGGGGTCATTGACTATACTGTACCTATACTATGTCAAAAATTTGATCACAATCCAAATTCAGACAGAATCAAGCTTGAATATTGTGTCCAAATTTGCCACAACTGTTCAGGGTTCAACCTTTGCCATGTATCAGGCTGCACTCATCGAAGCATTATTTTGCCTACTGCAAAAGTGGAAACAAATTATGTGATATCTTTTAATATAGTATAGTGTGGTATGGAGAATGAACAAACATTTAGCTCCCATATGGTAAATTTCCATCCCATATGGTAAATTTCCATATGTTTATAAATTATTGAGAAGGAGAAGTTAGTTGGTAGCTTTATATAGACAAGTAAATAGAAACCGTGATTTTAATAATGGAATTCATCAAAAGTTTTTATTTTTATGTATTCCCTTTTCTCCCTATTGACCATATCAAAATAAATTAATTCCGCATTTGTTACAAGTATAAGAAATTTTATGAGCTCACTGATCTACTTTCATAACTTTTCTATCTACAATCTAGAAAAACATTTAGGAGTGCCAATTTAAAACTAAGAGTTTGTATCTTTACAGGTCATTAGAATGTGGTCACCATGAATGTGATATGGTATGTCATGCTGGGGACTGTAAAACCTGTGAAACATTACCTGAGGTGGTCACTAATTGTCCTTGTGGTGCAACACCCCTCACTGACCTGTCTACAGAAATCAGGACATCATGCACTGACCCTATACCAACTTGTGGTCAGATATGTAATAAACCATTGGGCTGTGGATCACCAGGTAATGTAAATCATTGTAGTGTGTATCCTTAGTAATAAACCATTGGGCTGTCGATCACCAGGTAATGTAAACCATTGGGCTGTGATCACCAGGTAATGTAAACCATTGTGGTGTGTGTCCTTAGTAATAAACCATTGGGCTGTGGATCACCAGGTAATGTAAACCATTGGGCTGTGGATCACCAGGTAATGTAAACCATTGGGCTGTGGATCACCAGGTAATGTAAACCGTTGTAGTGTGTATCCTTATTGTTAATTTATAATTAAAATTTTAAAATATGCAAACATTCACTGTTCATTTGTATGCATTGTGCAAGACTTTGAAACATATATATATAGATTCCACCGCTACAAAAAGTGTTACCATATTTCTCCACTCAAGACAGTTAAATTTTAATATTTAAAGCATGAGGCTGGCCTAGCTTTTTAAATAATTAAAATTTAACTGTTGAGAGTTGAGAAATATATTGTAATACACGAGTTAATAGTGGTGAAAACTGTTTCTCTAATGATTTTTATCATTCCTTTTCAAAGATTTGAAGAAAGTTGTGTACTTTTTATGTGACTTCATCAGTCATAGTCACCTTTTTCATGATGCCATAATGGAAAAATTCAGAAGAAACCAAGAACACTTGATGTCACAATTACATTTCGACCAATAATTTGCCGAGACCTGGTATTTCACTAGTGAGGAGAACTATTTTTCTCACACCGATCAAACAATGTGAATATAGCACAAAAAATTAGAGAATAATACTTCATTGATTGTATTGCTAGTATGATTGACAAACTCAGTTGTTTTCTCCTGCATTATAGCTTGATAAATAAACCTTTATTTGTGTGATTGATGCTTTTTTACATTATGTTTTTATTGTAGAGAATATACACAAATGTCAAGAAAAATGCCATGAAGGGCCCTGTGGTCCATGTGATGATGTTACTTCGCTGAGATGTCGCTGTGATTCTAAAGATAAAGACTTTCCATGTATGGAGGTGCACCAATTTACAGAGGATAACCCATATACTTGTGAAAGGCGCTGTAATAAGAAAAGATCGTGTGGCAGACATAAATGTGGACAGTTATGTTGTGTAGTAAGATATCATTTGTAAAATAGAGCGAAGACATTTGGAGAAGTTATTTATATCTCACAATGTTTATTCTTATATAAGATTTACTGGGCAGATCCAGCCATTTTAAAAAGGGGGGTTCCAACCCAGGACAAAAGGGGGGGGGGTTCCAACTATATGTCCCCATTCAGATGCATTGATCGTCCAAAAAAAAAGGGTTGTTTCTAACCCCGGAACCCTCCCCCTTGATCCGCCACTGCATTTCTTTTGTGACCAGTAGGTACAGTTCCAGGGGAGCTAATTGTTAACAAGATAACAAATGTTCAACATTCTATTGTTACTAGTTTAATAGTGTATGATTTGGTCATAATAACAAAATATTATCTCTGGACTGCAAATCTTTAAAAATTAATAATTGTGCCAAATTAACCAATAGAATGAGTTTTCTTTTCTATTACATATCTCAAAATTACTAAAATTACAATATATTATGAAACTGTATTAACTCCCCACAATTAGCCCTGTTCATGTTTCTTTGAGTATTTATGGTTGGTATATTGAAATAAAATTAAATCCATTTTATTACTAATTCAAAAATTAACATTTTCAGATTCTTAGGTTTATTATACAATGGCTTCTTACTATATATTTTATTGTTTCTTACAGAATGAAGAACATTTCTGTATTCTACAATGTGGCAGGAAATTGAGCTGTGAGCTTCATAAATGTGACGAGCCTTGTCATCGTGGGAACTGTCCTCCATGTTTAATGACAAGTAAGATAAAATAAGTTGTTGATCAGAGAGCAACTCATCTTAAAAAGCGTTATTATTAATTATGTGTAGCAATGTTTGAAAAAGTTCAGGAATAAAGGAATCACTTAAGAATTGAATGCTTCTTTTTTATACGACCGCAAAAAAAATTTTGCGTCGAATAATGGTATGATGTCGTCGTCTGTGTCGTCCGTATGGATCTCTCTGACATTGTTCCAGAAAGTTCCATATCACAACAAGACGGCTATGATTAACTTTGAGGATTATTGTCCGATTCATGCAGGAATTAGGGTCCATAAAAGGGCCAAAAACAAACATTTTTTTAGTTTCCAGACAATAACTAGTTGTAGTTTACAGTCAATGACTTGTGTTTAAGTGTATAAATCTCTCTGAAATTATACCTCAAGCTTCCTTACTACAAAGGGATGGTTTTGAGGGGTTATGGCTTAAATCTTTTAGCAATTAGGGGCAAAATGGTGGAAAACAAGGTTTTTCTGGATAAAGGACATTTTAGACCATTAAGGGAGGTAATCCAATTTAAATTTAACTGTATGTGTAAATTTCCAATAATCTATGGCTTCCATGAATTATTTCGATTCTAATAGGACAAATATGATCATTAAAAAAACTGAAGTGAGGGTGGGTAAAGCTGTGTGTGCGGCTGTTCATTTTTACTCCTTGTTAGATAAAGCTCAAACATTCTAATAAATCCGTAGCTTGCATGGATTATTTCTTGAACAACCGCTAAAATAAAAATCTGTTTCATTCTCAAAACCAACAATTGTCATTTTGATTTACATGTTTTTCTCGTAAGCTACCGTCAAATCCAAAGTTGGCATTTCGTAACTAAGGAGCCGCCATGTTGACTTGCTAAAATCAGTAAATATGCGAATAATGCAATTGAATAGAAAATCATACAAAACCTACCTTGATAATCAATTTTAATACAATAGTAAACAACATTTCAATGGTTCACGTAACAGAAAACTTTCAACTGTAGCGTTTTCATTTGTAAAACGTCATGTTTTGAAATGACTTAAATGTGCCAAAAACATTAATAGACTTTCGCGGAATTTTATTTTATTTTTATTTTGTTGGTTTCTCCGAGTTCTTGTGCATTACTTCTTTTTATTATGCATCCGAATAAGAATAAAAGTGATTTTGTCTTTTTTTAATTGCAATTTTTAAAACAATAAAATCGGCAAAGGGTTTACAAATAGGTTTCAATACATGTGGATTTACGTGGGAAGTATATTGTAACAGCCATTTTTATGTACACCACGGAGTCTGCGCTAAGTATAGATATATCGAGAGTTTTATCACAGTGTTGTTTACAAAGCGAAAGAAGCACGTCATATTAGAATTTATATTTTAATATTTTATGATGTATTTAAATGAGAAGTTATTGTTAAAAACTACAGTAGAAATTTGAATTGAGATTTCTTTTGAAATAAGGGAAAGGTGGAGGTGGACAAAAAGGTAAGGAGGGGGGGGGGGGGGTTAAATAAGAATTTCAGATTTCAGAAATTAAATTAAAAATTCTTCAAATATTCTTTTTTAGGGGATTAATATTCAACAGCAGTGTATTGCTTAAAAGCAAACATTTTTTTAAGTTCATTAGACCACATTCATTCTGTGTCAGAAACCTATGCTGTGTCAAATATTTAATCACAATCCAAATACAGGGCTGTATCAAGCTTGAATATTGTGTCCGTTCTTGCCCCAACTGTTCAGGGTTCAACATCTGCGCCCTGCTGAGCATCTGGTTGTAACTTTATTGTGGTGTAAAAGCGTTAACCGAAGTACATTTTGTATGAAGCGCTTCATACTAAAAATGTGCACATGGTCAACACTTTTACAACCCTATGAAGTTACAAAAAAAAGCATTCAATACTTATAATCACATTTTTTAGCTAGGATCATGAAACACGATTTTTATCAAGTTTTTTTTTAATTTACCTGTGCACTATTTTGTGGGACCTCCTGTCATCATGAATGATAAGTTGCATTGTGTAATGCAGTTGATTAAGGAATAACGCGAGATTGCGAGTTAGCCAATCAGAATAACGTATTATAATGAAACATACATCTAAGGTAATTATTAGAAATTGACAAATTATTTCTTTTGTTGTTTTCTTCTTAAAATCAATATTATTACATTTTCATAAATGAAGACTTTTCAAAAGAAAACATATAATAAATTAACATTCTGGAAAGAAATGAACATTGATGTACATTGATATGTCCACGTTTTTGTTATCAAACCAAAAGCATTGAAAATGCTTGAAATGATTGTTGGGAAAAGTGGCTTTGAATTTTCAAATGAAAGAAATGTACAATGTAGGTGCTAGATTGGAAAATAATAAGAATATAAACGATACTGAATTTGAGATATCTATTTCTATGATAAAAGTAAAACTATATGAGTTGCTGGGTACACATTTCTAATACATTGCATAGGGAAAAACATAGGTTCAAAACTAAAGGAAAAGTTTAAATGTGCCTTGTAAACATCCTTTATTGGGTGTTATTAGATATAGGAGTATACCTACATGAGGTAAGAATACATTAGAGTAAAAAAATGTTATTGTCAAAATGATTAACATTGGCATTTCAATAATTGCAATAATGCCATAAATTGATTTTAAAATTTTTATTTGTTTTATTTGAAGGCTATGATGAATTAACCTGTCATTGTGGTTCTGAAGTGATGCTTCCTCCTATACCTTGTGGAACCAAACCACCTGAATGTAGAAATCTGTGTTCACGACAACATGACTGTGATCATACAGGTACATATGTATAATGGCGGTCATATATATTTAATTTCTCTAATTCTTCGTCAATTTATTCCTATCTGCACTCAATGTATAAAAAAATTTAATCAACGTGTGGTTTGTTTAATCTCAGTTCTTCATTGGTTAAAATCTGATTATGACGGCGAATTTTCTTGCTTTCCTCTGAATTTTCCTATTGTGATGGCATGAAAAAAAACGACCATGCCTGATGATGTCATGTAGAAAGAACAAATCATTTGGAAGATGACTTGAAAAGAAGGGAAAATTTTGCCTGCTTATTTTTGAAAATCAGTAGAGAAACAGATTCCATTACCAAATCTTGTATAATACGGTATTTATCCACTCTCGACAGTTATATTTCAAATATTTAAAATGCTCTGCGAGCCTCATGTTTTAAGTTTGAAAATTTAACTGTCTCTAAAGGATAAATATTGTATCACAATCGATGCAGTGGTAGAATCTATATATAACAAACATCAAAACAGAACACCATAGAAAGGATTTAAAAATTTAAAACTTTTCTCACTCCAGGTAGGCCCTAAGGAAAATTTGAAAGTCACATCATACCAGTATATTCAATATAACCAATCTGATTTCAGTCAGGCTTAACTTGTGGAATATTCTAATTTCCTTTCTAGAATATAGCATATGTAATTAACAAATTAAATTTCCCTACAAATGGAAGTTTTAACCTGATATCAGGATAAATTCAGTTGATATTGGCAAATTTCTCTTTATGGGAGGAGTTATTCTTAAAATATCAATTGGGCTTTCACACAGGGTTTTTATACGACCGCAAAAATTTTAATTTTTTGGTCGTATATTGCTATCACGTTGGCGTCGTCGTTGGCGTCGTCGTCTGAATACTTTTAGTTTTCGCACTCTAACTTTAGTAAAAGTGAATAGAAATCAATGAAATTTTAACACAAGGTTTATGACCACAAAAGGAAGATTGGGATTGATTTTGGGAGTTTTGGTCCCAACATTTTAGGAATTAGGGGCCAAAAAGGGCCCAAATAAGCATTTTCTTGGTTTTTTGCACTATAACTTTAGTTTAAGTGAATAGAAATCTATGAAATTTTGACACAAGGTTTATGACCACAAAAGGAAGGTTGGGATTGATTTTGGGAGTTTTGGTTCCAACAGTTTAGGAATTAAGGGCAAAAAAAGGGCCCAAATAAGCATTATTCTTGGTTTTCGCACAATAACTTTAGTATATGTAAATAGAAATCAATGAAATTTTAACACAAGGTTTATGACCACTAAAGGAAGGTTGGGATTGATTTTTGGAGTTGAGGTCACAACAGTTTATGAATAAGGGGCCAAAAAGGGACCCAAATAAGCATTATTTTTGGTTTTTGCACCATAACTTTAGTATAAGTAAATAGAAATCTATAAAATTTAAACACAAGGTTTATGACCATAAAAGGAAGGTTGGGTTTGATTTTGGGAGTTTTGGTCCTAACAGTTGAGGAATAAGGGGCCCAAAGGGTCCAAAATTGAACTTTGTGTGATTTCATTAAAAATTGAATAATTGGGGTTCTTTGATATGCCGAATCTAACTATGTATGTAGATTCTTAATTTTTGGTCCCGTTTTCAAATTGGTCTACATTAAGGTCCAAAGGGTCCAAAATTAAACTTAGTTTGATTTTAACAAAAATTGAATCCTTGGGGTTCTTTGATATGCTGAATTTAAAAATGTACTTAGATTTTTAATTATTGGCCTAGTTTTCAAGTTGGTCCAAATGGGGGTCCAAAATTAAACTTTGTTTGATTTCATCAAAAATTGAATAAATGGGGTTCTTTGATATGCCAAATCTAACTGTGTATGTAGATTCTTAATTTTTGGTCCAGTTTTCAAATTGGTCTACATTAAGGTCCAGAGGGTCCAAAATTAAACTAAGTTTGATTTTAACAAAAATTAAATTCTTGGGCTTATTTGATATGCTTTATCTAAATATGTACTTTGATTTTTGATTATGGGCCCAGTTTTCAAGTTGGTCCAAATCAGGATTCCATATCAAGTATTGTGCAATAGCAAAAAATTTCCAATTGCACAGTATTGCACAATAGCAAGAAATATCTAATTGCACAATATTGTGCAATAGCAATTAATTTTCAATTGGAGTTATCTTTCTTTGTATAGAATAGTAGTTGATAATATATGTTGGAAATTTGCCAGACATGACTTTGATGTCATTTTCTATTTTTATTTGCCAATAACTTTATGTAAATAACTTCATTGGAAATTTGCCAATATAAAATGTTGCTGATGAAGCTTTTTTTCCTTATTTTATCTAAAATGTTTTTAGATAATGTATGTTGGACATTTGCCAGACATGACTATGATGTCATTTTCTATTTTTATTTGCCAATAACTTTATGTAAATAACTTCATTGGAAATTTGCCAATATAAAATGTTGCTGATGAAGTTTTATTTATTGTTTTATACAATAAACAATGTATATTCACTTTTACTACCAACCAATCTTTACCATTCAGTGATAACAAGCACTTTATTTTACATTTTAATATTTTATGATGTATTTAAAAGAGTAGTTATTGTTGCAAACTCCATTAGAAATTTGAATTGATATCAGTTTTGGAAAAAGGGAAACGGGGATGTGAAAAAAAGGGGGGGGGTTTAAATTTTTCTCATTTCAGATTTCATAAATAAAAAGAAAATTTCTTCAAACATTTTTTTGAGAGGATTAATATTCAACAGCATAGTGAATTGCTCAAAGGCAAAAAAAAACTTTTAAGTTCATTAGACCACATTCATTCTGTGTCAGAAACCTATGCTGTGTCAACTATTTAATTTTAGATTTAAAAAGTTTGAAGAAGAAATCTTTAATTGATTTGTAAAATCTTGACATTTGTTTTGTGTAAGGGCTATTCCAGAAAAAAATGTATGGGGGGGTTGGAAGGCAGTTTTTGTCAGCACCCGCCACCCAGACAATTGTAATTGAGAATTATAGCGCATTATAGTGTGAAAAGTTGCTCTGATACCCATCACCCATGTATTATTAATACAATGTGCCTTCCAACCCCCCCATACATTTTTTTCTGGAATAGCCCTAAAAAAAAACCATGTAATGTCAAAAATTTGATCACAATCCAAATTCAGAGCTGTATCACTCTTGAATGTTTTGTCCATACTTGCCCCAACTGTTCAGGGTTCGACCTCTGCGGTCGTATAAAGCTGCGCCCTGCGGAGCACCTGGTTAATATTTATAACTAAGAATTCAAAATTTATTTTTCACTGCCGGAATCAGAATGATATTATAAATAAAAAGGAAGGAAATATGTTTACTTTTTTTTTTAAATTTAAGGATAAGTCGTAAAAACTTAATACTGAAAACCATTTCATGTACTTTCAGTATATCATTACTGTCACAGTGAAGAGAACTGTCCACCTTGTACTGTGTTGACTGAGAAGAGGTGTATGGGTAATCATGAGGTAAACATTTACAGGAGCTAGTACATACAGAGATTTTCTGTTTAAAAAAAATCATTCAAATGAAATGTATTCTGAATAATTTAATTAGTTAGTAATTATTGAAAAAATAATATGCTTTTCCGTGATAAAAATATCATGTCATGAAGACATAGGGAAAAAAACACAGCACCCTCTTTCATCGACTACTTTGGTACAATAAATTACTAGAAAATTACTTGTATTTTTCCTACTCTGTTGTCAGAAGAATACTTGCTTCATGTCGTGCAATTCTATTTTTTGGGGCTGGGATAGAGATTTCGAAACTTTAAATCTATATGATAAAAAAGAGAACCAAACAAAATATTAGAATTATTACTCTCAGACAAATAAAATATATACTTTAGTAGTGGATACATTGTTTCTAAATATTATGTATTATTTTCAAGTGGAATATTATGATAGGCAAGTATTTATTGCACAAAATCTTTTTTTGTTATTCTGTAATTATTATACCACTGCTTTAAAAAGGGAGGGGGGTATACTTTTTTACCTCTGTCTGTCTATCCTTCAGTCTGTCCGTCTATGAATATTTTCTACACATTTTTCTCAGGAACTACTTTGCAAGGATTTCTGAAATTTGTTTCAGGATTTATATAAGTCAGTTATATCTTGTGATGCGCTTTCAGATTCATCACTCAACAACCTCCTGTTTATCGAAGTATTTCCGCTGGGTATTATCAGTGAGCAGTAGCTCACAGTTTTACTTGCTTAATTATAATTAATTTGTCATTTTCAGCTGAGAAAGAACATTCCTTGTCATCAAACTAATGTATCATGTGGTTTACCATGCAACAAGGTGTTACCATGCCAACAACACAAATGTTTGAAGACTTGTCATTCTGTAAGTAAACTGATATTATTTAACTGATGGTAGTTGTAGCTAAGGCTGTATGCCTGAAAAAGTTTCTCATGATTAGATAATGTTATTTTTTATCAACACAATGACTTATATAAAAAGTTTTCCTTGCCAAAATAAAAACTTTTATATTGCCTCAAAGATGCAAATAAAGGGCTATTTAACCTGGGGAATTAGAACTTGCATATTCATCAGATTATTACAATGTATGGACATTTGACAATAGCTGTGGGATTTGTTAATTCATATTATTATTGGTCACTAATATTGGACATATTATATGTACTTCAATTATATAATGCCACAGAGCATTAACACTCAATCAATTAAATATATTTTAATACATGTACTATAATTTTACAACTTTAATTACTTCTTTTTCAATATGGCTGCTGTCAGTCTTCTTCCATATTTGGCTTTGAACTAAATAATTAACTTTATTGCCAGTTTTCCTTCACATATCATTTGTTTCTCTCTGTATACTCTAGTTTTATCACAAATGTAACCTTGCCATCATGATCTAGTCAAGAGTTCTGAATGTGGTGTAAAACATTTAAGGAATGACTGTAATATTTTTTCTGTCTATGAAGAAATAACATAAAAAATTTGGTGCACACTGAATAACGCGCGTAGCAGGTTATTTAACAGTGTGCACCACATTTTTAAAGTTATTTCGAATAGACAGAAAAAATATTACAGTCATTTCTAATAATTTAATTCTAAATTCCATTTGAAACCGTAGAAAACCATGAAAAACATTGATGACGTCACGGTCATATGACTAAATTATGTCTATGGGCTGATAACAAAATAATGTCAGCCAATCAGGAGACGTGTTACATCCAAAATTAAATTTTTAAACAATCAACAAATAAATCCATTTTTACAATATTGTCATATAGTTTGATTGCAAAACATTTATTTTGAGCAGGATTCAAAGTTTCAATCTGAAGTCTAATATGGATAATGTAGTGTTGTTTTTTTACTCTTATCATTTATTATAAGCCATATTTTTTATATAATTTGTGGACTTTTGTGTTTAGGGGGATTGTCAGAAGGAAGGTAATGGTTGTATCCAGCCCTGTAGAATAAAAAGGAAAGATTGTAACCATATTTGTGGAGTTCCATGTCATTTTGGATCACCTTGTCCACAAACTCCTTGTAAAGCTGAGGTTAGTGATTATTATATGGTAAAGTTATTTCAATTAGATTGATAGATAGTGCTTAAAGTTAAAAGAAAAATCACTGAATTAGTTTAATTTTAATCACCTCTGTGCAACATTTCACATAATACACATGATATATGAAGAAAGGGTAAATATTTATTGTCCTATGATTGTAGGTTTTATTGATTTGTAAATGTGGAAATAAAGAAGCTAAAGTGCCTTGCTTATCTGGAGCTGCTCAGGATACAGCTGAATATCAAAAGTTAGTATATAAGTTTCTTTTGTTAAAAAAATCAACATACCAAGTTCAAATTGGAAAACAAACAGTCACAAGTCAAAATATAGCAGACAACACCAAAAGCTAATTGTGAAAAGACACAAAGACAATGGTCTACACTATATTACATAGAAGTCAAATGTTAAGTAAAATGAACCCCATTTAAAATATGTGTATGAAATTGAATGCTATAGATAGTGGGTAAACAATTCCTGCTCTTCTTATGACTATTTTAAAGTTATTCATAACATATAAAGATCTGGTGATCATTTATATTAAGTGATCACTCATTAACAACAGTGATTTTGCTAGCACTCATCACTTTCGTAATTTACAAAAGAGTTTTCGCATTGACAAAAGTATTTCAAATCAATTACGTCACTTAAATTTTGAAAGTACAAAAATATTTTCACATTAAAATACTATGAATTTACCAGTCTTTAAGTTTTTGACAAGTTTATGACCCCCAGGTAATTAACATTTACAACAGGTGTTACAAGTTATGATTACAACTAATCTGCTTATCGCCATCCGATGGGTCACTAATCCGTTAATTACCAATAAACCTCATAATTGACCATCATAATTATTTTTCCCAGTAAAATCAGTCAGTCTGCATTTCAGCATCCAGGAGTATATATAGTTTCGTCATTTGATCAAAATTGTTTCCCCCCAGACAGTTCGCATTTGAATTTCAATATTTCTCAAACGATCACAATTTGAAGTTCGTATGTTGTAGATTCGTCATTCAAACGCATTTTCGTCAGTTTTGATATAAATTTTGATCAAAAACTTTCGACAATTTTCATTTAAAATATAGAACTTTATTCAAAACGTTCAGAAATATTTTCACCAGTCAAACAGGTGCTTCCTGTACGGTGTACTATGCATGCTTGAAAATATTCCTATGACTATTTATAGACACCAAAAACGTAAAATATGAAATCTTTCAGTATCAATTAAACGATAGAGACAAATATATATCTCTTACCAAAGGAGTTTAAATCGAAAAATGATAATTTCCTGATGAATCCGTACTTGTTTTGAATTTATTATCCACGTGTCACTTCCCGTTCTCATTTCATTTTAAAACCGAAAGTAGGAAACATGATCTATTGGCTATTCTTGATTTGTTTAAAACCTCCTTATAATCGTTACAATCGTTGAAAATGGATTTTATTCAGTTCCAATCTAATAGAAATAATGTCCAAATATTGATTTAGACGTTTTATAAGGATAATGAGTATGCAGTGAGATAATCATTGCAAGTAAAGGAGTAGGGTCGATTATGGCCTCAAATTTCAAGTTAATCTGACGAAGATTTTGGACACTTTTTAAACACTTAAATGTCTATTTCAGTTAAATCGATAAGTTTATGTGAAAGATTTTTACTGATTTAGTAATTAAAAACGCTCTGATTCAAGCTTAAATATGAAAAATCTATCAAATATGCCAAAACAAATTTCACTTTTCAGATGGTTTTTGTCAAAAAATGAAAGTGGCCGCATCCATGTTCATCCTCAACCATTATATATGTTATGTATTATCATCAAATACAACTTACATTTCAATATTAAGAATGAACACAAATGCGGCCACTTTCATTTAAGACGGAATCCATCAAAAATTTAACTAAACTGCTAAAATTGTGAAGATTTCAGTAATTTAGCATGATGCTAGTACGCGATATATGTGCATTGTTTTGTCAAAAACAGCCCATATTTATGTAGCAGAAGCATTCTACTTTCCAATAAATAACTAACAATTTACATTTTAACAATTTTGTAAAACTGCTCTATTTTGAGGCCAAAAATGGGTCTTACTGAACCTACTCCTTTCTGCTGTTCCTAATTTAAAAAAAAAAAAAACTAACTGAAGAGAAATTGTTAACTAAATTTCCGGATCCCATGTCAGAATCTTTCACAATAAGGGCCAATACTGTCAAATCATACAATAACTGCCAATCATGCTTAAGTCCTTTGAAATCTGACAAAGTCAAAGATGTAGCTAGTAATATACATCCTTGGTCCCTTGCTGTTACACAAAAATAGGTTGAATTTAATAGCGCACAAAAGTGACTAAAGCCTTCAAAATCCTAGCTTAAACCCTGATTAACAAGGACAGTGATATGGTCATTTGTGACATAGATATTCTTTAGCAAATATATGCAAACCAAAACTGTTAACTAAATTTCTCCATTAGAAATCCTCAATTCATTAAAAGTTATTTGTACCTGACGTAATATATATGTAGTTTGCCAAAAGTAAGTTGATCAGAAGTTTTAACTTAGTCATTGTTAATTTTTATTCTATATGTAGTTAACATCAAACCCTAACGATGAATTAAAACATGTATAAAGTAATGGTTTCGTTATGTTTTCCAGATTAACTGTGCAGAGTTTAGCTGGTTCCCTGCATTCAGGACAACCAGTAGATATATCACAACTGGGAAAGAAAAAACTGAAAAGACAGTAAGTAATTCTGACAGGTGAAGATGAGGGAAAACTAAATGTAAATGAAAGATGATGTAGCTGAAACATCTTCCAAGTCTGTCTTGTATTGTAGAAATGACAATTGTAGAATCATTTTGATATGATTAAGGGGTTATCTTATGTAATTATTCTTTCTTAAAGTTGATCCTAGCAGTGATTGACATTTTGTAATATAGGATAGTCTGTATTCTAAGGCCTGCTCAATTTGTTATAAGAAGTAAGACCAGATATCTTATCTTCATTAAGGCTACTTAATAAAAAACACTGCATCCTCCTAATAATTTACTAATATTTTGTAAGGCACTAAATTGGTATGTATGTTTACAATGTCTAATTTTCAGTCTCCTTTTAATGAAAATTGTGTTTACAGATCGACATTTTCTAGTCATTGATTGTTGATACATATATAAATATATTTTAAGGTTAGAATGTGATGCTGAATGTGCAGTAATGGAGAGGAATCGTAGGATGGCATTAGCTCTAGAAATCAGAAATCCTGACATCGCTGCCAAACTTGGTAATCCTACATATACAGACTTCTTAAAGGATTATGCCAAGTAAGAAATGTTAATTTATCTTTCAAAATGAAGTCAATAAATCTATGCCAGTTTATTTTCTTATACGGAAAACAAATAATAATGAGAAGATAAGATACAGTATGTATTCATGAAGTTGTTATTAAATGATGTTTTTCATCATCATCTGTAATTGGTACTTGTTTTCTGGAATTTGATATGATGGGAAATAGTGATTTGCTATTCACGCTTTGTTATTAGTAACCCCACAAATATATTTCATTGAAAGATCAAACACTATTCTGAATTTGTCTCAAAGTTAAGAATTTGCTATCAGATTTGTTCATTAATAGTTATAACTCTATTTATTTTTATATTTCAGGCAAAATCCTCACTTTGTTTCATCAATTGAAAAGGCATTAAGTGAATTGGTAAAAAGTGCGAAACAGGTAAATATTAAAATGGAAGTTGAATAAAATGTTTCCATTTCATTCCATGGACATTGCTGGATTTACCATAATCAGTGATGATCAGGTTCCAAGATTTATAGATATAGAGGGATAAAAATTTCAGAATGGTGCTTAGAAACAAAAGTCAGAATTATTAAACTCACATTCTGATATCTTATACACCAACCTGTATGCTGATTTTTCTGAAACTCACATTTTTGTTCACTTTCAAAAATTGCAATATTCTCTTTTTCACAAGATTTGGACATGGACTATACTTAAAAGAAATGATTTTTGAATTAGATAATTTTGCTTTGAAGTTGTGATATTATTTTCCTTTCGTTAAAAAATGCAAAAATCAAAACCTTAGGAACAGATTTAACACTTAAACGCAAAATGATAAATTTTCACCTTTTGGATATAAACATAAAATATTGTGTTAAGCACCATTTATATGAATAGCTACACGTAATTTATTCTTACAGCATGTCCATACACCTGTAACCTTTTGTATAAATCTCAAGATGTTGGAAACAGTTCTCATCATGAAATTCTATAAATGAATTAATAAATAAAAAACCCAGAAAAATATAGGTATAACTTTTCTGAATATTCATACTGAATTATGATAAGAAGATTATGGACAGTGGATTACTATTTTATTATTTCTTTATCTAAGCACATGCTGTGTGGTGAAAAATTTGAAGATTGTATAAAATCTTGCTTTTTCAGTCGAAGCAGGCACATAGATCCAATTCATTCTCACCAGGAAACCGTGATCAGAGACGAGCCATACATGAGCTTGCAGAATGCTACGGATGTGAGACACAGAGTTATGATTATGAACCAAAGAAAAATGTTGTTGCTACTGCTTATAGGTAAACAATATAAATTATAGGATGTGAAGCAAGTTTCACATTCTTTTAGATGTGAGGTGATTTAATTTCCCATACTCTTAAAATTAGGGCTATAATGTAATCACCTTTTCTGTGTGTTTTTTTATTTATCACACAAATATTTTCCTATGTAACTACAGTGATGTATTGTAATGTGGGAACACTCTTTGAGTAAAGATACTAACTTACTGTTTGCAATTTTCAGTATGTTGAATAAGCTTATTTTTCTTCACATATTTTTCTAATACTATGTAACAGAAGGACTTCATGTTTGGCCAGCAGCTCAACAGTAATGATTTGTAACATCTATGCTCCTTTCAGACATCAAGTTTCTGGGTTCTGAAACTTTAAATTAGAGATGGGGATATGCTAAGCAGGACAATTCATGCAATCTTGTTTTCTTACTATTGTACAAACTCAGACATTTTTTGAAGTATTTTTTAAAAATCAGTTTAAATTTGTACTAGATGTAGTCCTTTAATTTTGTGATCTGAAGAAAATTTTAAGTATTTTTTTAATTCTTTTTTTGTAGGGATAAATGCTGGCTTCCTTCAGTGACTTTAACATCTTATGTACAAAGAGAACTACATCCTAAGGCACCATTACCGATACCTCATGTACATTCAGAGGCTGCATTAAAGTAAGTACATTCATGCAATATAGAACGATGATTTTTGATGTATATACATGTGGGTTATATGTCATTGAGAAAGCCAGTTAAAATCACAATCAAACCTTACTGGTATCATGAAGTCACCATATGATCTTCACTAACAGAAAACCTATACCTTATGAAAAGATTGCATATTCAGTCTTCTGGTAGCATGACCTCTTTCAATGTGGGAAGTGATGAGTTTGATCCATGGCTGGATGATACCAAAGACTTTAAAATTAGTATTTGCTGCTTTAACACAAGAATGCATCATTAAGGAGTAAGAGCCAAGACTGGTTTGCTATGTGTCAGCGTAGAGTAAGAGGTCTTCTTGTAGACTGTTACCTCGTGAACTAGCATGTTTAAAATCCCTGGCAGTGTAGAGTGAGAGGTCTTCCTGCAGACTGTAACCTCATGAACTAGCATGTTTAAAATCCCTGTCGGAGTAGAGTGAGAGATCTTTCTGCAGACTGTAACCTCATGAACTAGCATGTTTAAAATCCCTGACAGCGTAGAGAGGTCTTCCTGCAGACTGTAACCTCATGAACTAGCATGTTTAAAATCCCTTTCAGCTTGTCAGCATAGTACAAAGCAGGGTTCATATTTACATTGAATTAACCTGTTCTAGGCCTGAATATGCATTTAATTTGTTGCATGATGTTAACCAGCCATCTATCCTTTAACAAGCTCTAAATCATAAGTCTAGACAAGTGACAGTTTGAAGAATTAAAGAGAGACTATCAAATAACAGACACACAAATCAGTAATAATACATCACTTACTTATTTACTCCAAACAAGGCCTAAAGTGGTATAGCTTTCATTGCATTGCTGTATATATGATATATTATATATACCCTTTAAGATTACTGTAAATGATAAAAGTAAGCTCCCTGGTTTGTTTTTGTTTGTTCACAGGTGTTTAACCTGGCTTAAGCTGTTGTTGTATATTGTCATATTTATATCAATTTTTACAGGCAATCTGCAAAAGCAGCAAGACAAAGTACAGATGTTCTATCAGATATAAAACCACCATCAAGATGGGAGGCTAAAACAGACGTCAAAAAACAGAAACCAGAAATAGACTATTTTGATTTTTCATCAAATTGATGAATTATGTTCATATATCTATTAACAAGAAATATTTGTTATTTGTTGACATATTCAAAATTAATTTATGTTTTGTTTTATTATGAAAATGATTTAATAATGATTACTTGTAGTATATGAAAAAGTATGATTCAAGAAGATAAGATGGTAAAACAAATAAAGCCTTTAAGGGTTGAATTTTAAAACAAGAAACAAAAAATCTTTTTAGACTTCTCACTCAAAATTACACTTGAGGTAATACTTCTATATTTTAATGAGAAAAATAGAGATACTTACCAAAATAGTAGAGCCACCCGAGACAGTAGGATAAGCAGAAAGTTATAGTAATTGAATGATCTTGTTGTTTGCTTTCTATTTGTTCTAATAGATTTACTAACTTGTACTTATATCTATATGAACCTCATATCTGCTAAGGAAACAAACATAGTTAGTATGAAATTAGTATGGCGTTCATTATCACTGGACTAGTATATATTTGTTTAGGGGCCAGCTGAAGGACGCCTCCGGGTGCAGGAAATTCTCGCTACATTGAAGACCTGTTGGTGACCCTCTGCTGTTGTTTTTTATTTGGTCGGGTTGTTGTCTCTTTGACACATTCCCCATTTCCATTCTCAATTTTATAAATTGATAATTTTTAGAGATGATAAATTCTTTTACAGTACATTTTATGTGGTAAGAAGAGAATTCTTTCTAATCTAATAATCTTGTGTGAATTACTTGACATATGAAAATTAAAATTGATAATTTAAAAGATACAAAATATAATTAATTTTAATATCCTTGCCGAAAGTCCTTGGTTTGGAGTATAAATTTTAACAACAGTTCATATGGCAACCATTTTATCTGTGCAGTCATGTTTTACTGACTGTATAAATATATAAGTATAATAAGAGATATACATGTACATGTTTGTGACACTTCAATTTTTTCTCTCAATAAAACTATATTTTATGACATTAAGGAATACAGGTTTGTTGAATATTTGCATTGCTTGCTTCATGTCACATATTCTTTATTCATTAAAAATTCTAGTTATGATAATTGTGGTATAAATGAAATAACCATACATTGTCTAGAATGTAAAATGGATTTGACCTTGGCTCAAAGCAGGTCATTTTCTCTTGATTCCTAGCCTTAAACAATTTTGTTGAATTTGATAGAATGTACGATTACTCCCTATGTATTATAAAGGAATAATTAGCACAGTATTATCAATTTTATACATGCAATAAGATATGAATAATAGTGGTATTTATATGCTACAGTATCTAATTTCATTACCCCTTAAATCATCTATTTCAGTAATGCGTTAATTGATTTTTGTGAAATTGATATGTTTCATTAATAAACTTAATATATGAATACAAAATGTTGTATGCAAATCCTCTTATATGATTCAAATATGGTGATGATGTTAGTGCTAAAGTTATTAAAGGAGAAAAATGTTTGTGTGAACTTAAATTAAAGCATGAAATTTGAATGCAGCTAAATTTATTTTATGAAATCAATTGCTTTGCATGTATATATATACACATATATACAGATTTGTATAATATGGTTCATCAAAGTGGAATTATAGGTTTCAATGTGCTATGATAAAATTATGTTGATTACTTTAAATAATATTATGTTATTTCAAAAGTTTGTTTGAAACAATAAATTATATAATACCAATCTTAATTCTTTATTTTTATATTACTGCAAGTATGGAAGTCTGGAGCTGGCATGTCAGTTAACTGCTAATAAGTTGTCTGATGTTATTTATGTATTATTGTCAATTTGTTTATTTTTTTTGGTTACATCTTCTGACATCAGACTCGGACCTCTCTTGAACTGAATTTTAATGTGTGTATTGTTATGCATTTACTTTTCTGCATTGGCTAGAGGTATAGGGGAGGGTTGAGATCTCATAAACATGTTTAACCCCACCGCATTTTTACGCCTGTCCCAAGTCTGGAGCCTCTGGCCTTTGTTATTCTTGTATTATTTTTATGCCCCACCTACGATAGTAGAGGGCATTATGTTTTCTGGTCTGTGCCTCCGTTCGTCTGTGCGTCCGTTCGTCCCACTTCAGGTTAAAGTTTTTGGTCAAGGTAGTTTTTGATGAAGCTGAAGTCCAATCAACTTGAAACTTAGTACACATGTTCCTTATGATATGATCTTTCTTATTTTAAAACAAAATTAGACTTTTGACACCATTTTCATGGTCCACTGAACATAGAAATTAAAAGTGTAAGTTTCAGGTTAAAGTTTTAGGTCAAGGTAGTTTTTGATGAAGTTAAAGTCCAATCAACTTGAAACTTAGTACACATGTTCCTTATTAGTTGATCTTTTTACTTTTAAGGCCCAATTAAATTTTTTACCCAATTTCACGGTCCATTGAACATGGAAAATGATAATGCGAGTGGGGCATCCGTGTACTTTGGACACATTCTTGTTAATTTTAGTTTCTTGTGTACAATTTGGAGTTTAGTATGGCGTTCATTATCACTGAACTAGTATATATATTTGTTTAGGGGCCAGCTGAAGGATGCCTCCCGGTGTGGGAATTTCTCGCTGCATTGAAGACCTGTTGGTGACCTTCTGTTGTTGTCTGCTATATGGTCGAGTTGTTGTCTCTTTGACACATTCCCCATTTTCATTCTCAATTTTAAGACATAAAAATACCGAAATTGTGTTGAATATAGCATTTAGAGAGCTCTAATACCTACATTTCTTATTTAATAAATGCATTTTAAAGGTTTTTATTAGCAATATAAAAAAACATGAAAATCAGCTGATCAACTATTTTTACTTCAAAGTATACAAGTTTTGAAACATTGCATTATGTTAGCTTTAACAAATACTCTGCTTCTTTGAATTCATATAGGAAACACAATAAAAGCCATTATGGCACCTGAAAATGAAAAAATAATACTAGACACTGTGGTATAGAGAGGTCAGTTGTGATGTCACTTTGCAGTGATAAACTATTGAATTGACATTTTTCTGGTCTTCAACTTTAATCGCAGAATGACAGGGATTACAATCTGGTAGATGTAAACTACTGGTTATTTGTATAAAGGTTTATATTTCTCAGGGTAATACTCACCTTGTATACAGATGCTTTATGTTACAAAGTTTCTGTCTATCCTATGTTCTTGATCCTTGACCTTATTTTCATGGTTCAGTCACTGCTTGGAAAAAAGTAAGCTTTTTTCATGTGAATTTTTCACTTGCATGTATTAGGAGTAATAGGATGACAACTAATAAATGACGTCCTTGCAAGGTCTTAATGTCTGTCAGACAGGGTTCCACTGACTTCGACCTCATTTCATTGATCAGTGATCAAGGTTAAAGGGAGGTGATTATGTCCCTTTCACATACTATAATCAATAGGTCAACTATATTTGATGTGTAGAATGATTGTAAGGTGTACATGTCCAATTGGCAGGTCTCATCTGACCTTGAACTCATTTTCACATTTAATTGGTCAATGTTTTTTGGTCTGCTTTTTCTAGTATTATAAGCACAGGCACTTGTCTCAGATTTTTTCCCCCTATATACCTTTATATTAAGGTATATATATAGGGAATTTTTTTCTGAGACAAGTGCTTTTGACTATAAGCAATAGGTCAACTATATTTGATGTATGTAATGATTGTAAGGTGTAAGATGCCAGTCTGGTAGGTATTAAATTTACATGACCTTAATTCCATGGTCAAGTTTTAATCTCAGTTGTTTGCTCCTCTTCTTTAATTCTTTAAGCAATAAGTCATCAATATTTGGTGTATGATGTTATAAGGTTACATGTCTGTCTGTCTGTCAGGTTTTATCTGACTTTAGCCTCATTTTTATGGTTAACTGATTGATGTTGAGTTTTTTTCATTCAAAAAGAATCTTTATGAGCTGTCTTATTGATATCTACAATTTATATCAGCTATTTCTATGACAAATTTAAACTTTTTTTTTATGGGAGTTATGCCCCTCGATATGTGTTTCTATAGTATTTTGTAAGTCAAGGCTTTCACACCTACATTTCATGCCAAATATTCATGAAGAATTATTCATGGTTTTATGAGCTATATCTTGTTGCCCTAGACAATTAAAGCAAAGAAGAATCTAACGTTGCCTTAGATGAGTAAAGCAACGACGAACCTCTTGTTGCCATTAGGCTGATGAATAAATAAACAAAGCAGTAAACTAATGATAAGGTTATACCCTTTGGAAATGCAAATTATATAGAAAACTGCCTTGTAAACAATATCACAAGTTTCATTTCATTTAAAAAAAAACACACCAAAAATTCAATTCCAGTTTTATAAGTAGATAAACAAATAGTATAAGTATAGAAAAAGCATCTAACTCTTTAACAAAATATAATTAAAAAAAAAACACACAAAACAAAACATAACAAACACATATACTTTACTGTAACAGTTATAGATATATCTAAAGAAAACATCTGTATGGAATACTAAATAGAAATATATTGTCTTTTTGTCTTCAGTATTGCTATAACACTATCAAGTGGTTTGCCACTGTGTCGTTATGGAGAATAGTCATAAAGTGTTATTCGTTACAGTAAAGGATAAATTGCATCCAACAGAAACACAGTTAATTTCCATTGGAATACCAACCACTTTAAAGTATACTACTATGACCCGACAATTGTTCGTTCAAAGTTCACATTTAGGATTTTGTATATTTCTTTAATCTATGCTTTTTATTATTATTCCGAGTCCTTATTGCGTTTTAATAATTTATTAGTTTATTGTATTTTACGCTATTCAAAAGTTACTTGTATTTTACACTTAACTATAATCCTTTCATTTAGATTAATTATCAAAGATTTATATCCGTCTTTAAGATTAAAGGTTTTGTAATAAAGAATATAGATAATTTGACACTAAGTGATAACTGCCGAAAGCCATTCTTGACAAACTTATACGAAGCATGTTTTTAATCCGTAATCCCCGCTTTCGGCAAAACGCGAATTGATATTATTTAATAAAAAGATATTTGATTGGTTCATTTTCCGTATGTCAATCAGTCTTTTGAATTGTATTTTATATTTGTTTTTATGTTGTTATTCAGTTATGTTTTTTGAAGAGAATCTCCGTGATATTTTTAGTGTTTATTTCAGGCCGAAATAGAGTTGGTGATAAAAACAGATTTATTTGACAGAACAATGACTTTATGCAATGACAATGCTTATATATATATATATTTACTGATTTATTTTATATTCCCATATAGATTCAAGTATCGAATTTCTATAAGAGAGACACAGTGTTCATATGTTATTTGCATGGTGGCAAATATTACAGACTGTTCGTTTTATACATATATTGATTCGTGATTTATTCGTGTTGGTATTTAACACACTTAGATTTAATTACAGGTCCTTTAAAGATATTTTGAGAGAGAAAATTTTAGACGACAAATGTTCGTAATAGCGCGCTTGTAAATAATGTAAATAAAATTTTCTCTTTTTGATTTTTCCACTATGCATCTTGAAATAGTATTCGTTCATAATTTACACATGCTGATACGGGAGTATCAGATAGGGACCGACGGGGTAATATGACCCGACAATTGTTCGTTCAAAGTTCACATTTAGGATTTTGTATATTTCTTTAATCTATGCTTTTTATTATTATTCCGAGTCCTTATTGCGTTTTAATAATTTATTAGTTTATTGTATTTTACGCTATTCAAAAGTTACTTGTATTTTACACTTAACTATAATCCTTTCATTTAGATTAATTATCAAAGATTTATATCCGTCTTTAAGATTAAAGGTTTTGTAATAAAGAATATAGATAATTTGACACTAAGTGATAACTGCCGAAAGCCATTCTTGACAAACTTATACGAAGCATGTTTTTAATCCGTAATCCCCGCTTTCGGCAAAACGCGAAGTGATATTATTTAGGCAGTTGCTATTTGTCCGGCTAGCCGGACGAATAGTACCAGGACTATTTGTCCGGCCAATACAATGCGCATGTCACTATAATATTTGTGTGTGGCGAGTAATATTATCTTCAACATCACCAGGGGGTAGCACATGTTTGAAATCTTTAGTGTTAGGGCCTAATCTTGTTACTGGTAATTGAAATTGTTGTTTTCTTCATACTAGTCCAATGTTGATAACGAATAATTAGAATAAAATCATATATATCCCATATTTTTATATAAGAAGAGAGAATAATTTACTTGTAAAACAAACTTTGGTAGTGTTTGACTCGTGCATTTTAAGTTAACGATTTTAAGTTAACGTAAAGGATTTTGTCTTGCTGAAAAAGGTACAAAATTATTATGTCTGTATCTGTCAAAGAGAATTATATAGACCCCTTGACATAACGTTATCCATTCCACTGGTTTTTTTTTAATTTTATTTACGTGAGGGGATCGGGTGTCACAGTGTGCTCCTTTTCCCAAATTTCTCTTTTCTTTTCTTGTCTTGCAAGACTCATTTTTGGATTATAACTAAGCTAAATTTCAATCAGTTAGACAATTCTTGCAATTGTAAATGCCTTTTTCAACTACACTTGCTTTGAACATCTTTTCCACCTGTACACAGCTGTAGCGAATCGAATAATTTTGTAAAACTGATTCTCCGATCAATTATATATAATTATCTTTTATTTCCCATTTTCATTGTGATTTCAATTTTTTAGAGTCCCTTTCATAAGATTTATATCATTCTTGGAAGTTCATAATATCGTGTTCCAATGTCAAAACTGCAAATTTTATCACAAATATTTCAGCCATGATCTAAAAATCAAAATCAGTGATCAGATTACACGCGCCCCCTTGGTGCTACTGAAGATAACGTTACACGCACTTCCGAACGCACATTATATGACATGCGCATTTCAATGGCCGGACAAATAGCCCTGGCACTATTCGTCCGGCTAGCCGGACAAATAGCCACTCCGTATTATTTAATAAAAAGATATTTGATTGGTTCATTTTCCGTATGTCAATCAGTCTTTTGAATTGTATTTTATATTTGTTTTTATGTTGTTATTCAGTTATGTTTTAATATTTGAAATATATGGATGTGAAATAAATATGTAAACTTTCCAGCGACTTGGACTTTATCTCAACTACCGCTAGTTACCCCCAGAAACTAACTAATATGACAGAGGTGACCAACAACCCGGTCATACTACTATCCAAAAACGAACAAAAAATATTGTCAAGCAGACAATGTGAATTTTACAATGAAAACACTTGTACACTGTGTTTAAATTCAAGACATGTTTCGATATTATGTGCTTACTGAGAAATGTGTTTAGAAATTAAACACAATCATAAACACATTTAAAACTGAACATATAAATACAAGTGTTAAATTTCTAAGCACTACAACCACAGACTAACAGGCTCCTGACTTGGTACAGGCACAGACACACAGAATATGGCGAGGTTAAACATGTTAGCAGGATCCAACCTCCACACCCTAAACCTTGATCAGTGGTTTAACAGTACAACATAAGAACGAACTATAAAAATCAGTTGAAAAAAGGATTAACTCATCACACGGATACAAATAGAAATACATCTAACAAAAACAGTACACAGAGTTGACGGGCCGGTTACTTTTACATCACAACAACCAAAAGACACATAGCACAGATCTGAGAGTTCAAAGTCAATAACAAATAATATAAAAATCATCGATCAATATACATCAAACATCCAATGGATTTAGTGTAAAGACGTCATAACAGTCGGAGAAAAAACATGACCTTGTACAATTCCACGATATAGGTGTAGACAGATTGCAATATGCTTTCATCCAAATAAACAGAAAATTTGGAAAAGTGTGATTTGACTCTTGATATGAAATAGCATAGCAAAGTATTCGGTTTGTTTAACACAGTAAATCAGAGGCTCGGTTCTAGATAGGTTACCGCAGCTGTATTTGGTAAACCGTTCGGGTTATCAAATCAATGCTTCGTTCATCAGACTCGGATTTCTCTTGAACTGAATTTTAATGTGCGTATTGTTATGCGTTTACTTTACTACATTGGTTAGAGGTATAGGGGGAGGGTTGAGATCTCACAAACATGTTTAACCCCGCCGCATTTTTGCGCCTGTCCCAAGTCAGGAGCCTCTGGCCTTTGTTGGTCTTGTATTATTTTAATTTTAGTTTCTTGTGTACAATTTGGAAATTAGTATGGCGTTCATTATCACTGGACTAGTATTTGTTTAGGGGCCAGCTGAAGGACGCCTCCGGGTGCGGGAATTTCTCGCTACATTGAAGACCTGTTGGTGACCCTCTGCTGTTGTTTTTTTATTTGGTCGGGTTGTTGTCTCTTTGACACATTCCCCATTTCCATTCTCAATTTTATTCGTTCTATATTTGGTAATTTTTTTTAACTCGAGCGTCACTAGTGAGACTTTTGTAGATGATGTACAAATGTTTAATCCTGGTATCTTTAATGATTTTATTATTCAACGAGAACATAAGTCATAATTAAAGTAAATGTATAATCTGACTACCATGAAGTTTTTAATTGCGGTATTAAGTATGCGGAGAGATATATGGGTTAAACTGTAGAAATTCTATATTACCATTTATTGGTATAATTATTTTTCAAATATTAGCAGATATAAAAGGACTCGATTTAACCCTAACTTCATTGATATTCTTTGTTAAAAGAATAATTTATAAGTTAGACATTTAAAGTTTACTATCGGTTATTTACAAGTTTATTTATTTGACTGTAAATCATAACTCAGTATTTTAGTCGACTCCAAATTGGAAAACTATAAGCATTTACAGCTGATGATAGTTAGTTCAAAGAAAATTGTTGATGTATTGGAAATGATAACGGTATGCACAACAGCTAAGATTGACACTAGGCTAATAACTTACTTGTTATCAAATACATCCTTACACGTTCAGTTAGTTATGACAGTTATTAATCATCATAGTTTTTAAATCGATATCTGAGTTTCTAAAACATATCGAAATTGGAAAAAATGGACTGGATGTAAGACAAGCTGCTGTGTCATAATGGTGAAGAAAATAAAGAAATGTTGACAGTGTTTTGGATTTTTCAAAGTTTATTGTTTATAGGTAAGTACAAGCTAATTGATTTCAGTGTTGACTTTTGATGTGCTAGAATTAAGATATGATATAAACTATAATTGTACAATTGGTGCTATATGATATTACAGAATTAGTATCGAACATTTAAACAATTATTGTCAATGAGTTTGATATCAAAGGTATGAATTATATTCTATTGATTTGTGTAATTAAACTTTAACATTTTAAACTTTTTAGTATAAATTAGCAATTTAAATATAATGATTAATGATTCTGAAACTATTATTTTCCATGGGAAAATTCACGTACTGTGAATTTTACCTGTATGTTTGAATTATTTTCTGGGTTTGCTGTTAACATTGTATCCACTGCAAGAATATGATTATTATATGTATATATGCAGTAGTTTACTTAAGACTCATTGTGATTCCTGTTAACAAAAGACAAAAGTTAATGCAGTTTACTATTTTTGTATAATTAAAGAACTTTCACAAAAGAAAAACAAGAATAACACACACAAAGGGTATATGAGCTCCAATCCTTTCTTTCTATATAAATGTACCATTTGTATTAATTTCAAAATTAATATATTCTGCTAGGCATTATGAACCTACCATGTATGTCACTTTTTAAAATGTGACTGATATTAAATCTGTAGTGTGGCACGATACTAATTTTTCTAAGTGAAGACGACAGAATATTTTACAAAATATACTTATTTCGTCATCGTCTGTTTTCATGGTTATTTGACAAATTGGAAAATTATTTTCTTTTCTTAACTACTTTTAACTCAGTCATTATAATGTTAGAGCAAAGTTAAGATAGAATAATGGTACCTTTCAAATTGGTATGGAATTTTCGACCCTATGTGAACCCTATGTGTTAATTTTTGCCATTTTTACAACTAATTAACACTGTCTCTCATTTTTTTTCTTTCGGTCGTCCTAAATTATAACAGAAAGGCTCTAAAATTTTCAAATGTCTGTTTTTATTTAAAGATGAAGATTAAATAATAAATAACCAATGTACCAACTTCTAATGGGATCAGAGCAAACTATGAAAATAGATGGCCTCACGTCTACCTTTATGTCCTTAAGTCATTAAAGACACAACTCTCAAAAAGGAAATTACAATATTTAATGATCATGTTTTGTGCGAAACTTGATTAATGGTTTCAATCTTAGAAATCAATATAGATGTGTCGTCAAAACATTCAGTTATCTAGAATGTTGATGTTAGTCGTCTAATGTACGGTTCGTCAGTAGATTTGAATAGTGATGTTGACTTTTGCATTGTTCGTTGGAATGTACGTGACACAACAGTTTGAAATGTAACTTTAACTGGTTCTTCTATTTTAGTGATAACTGCATTAATCTCTTTATTTCTAAATGAAAGGCTATATGTGTTATACGTTAATGAGATATAATGCAACCCAACGCCACAAGATTTAAAGCAAACACTCCCAGAGCGTGACCTGAGATCACCCCACGTTTTTGTAGGGGTTCGTATTGCGCAGTCTTTAGTGTTTTATGTTGTGTTTCGAGTACTTTTGTTTGTTTATTGGTCTTTTTCATTTTTAGCCATGACGTAGTCAGTTTATTTTCGACATATGAGTTTGAATGTCCGTCTGGTATCTTTCGTCCCTCTTTTACATATGACTTCTCATCTTTATATCTCTACTTTTTTGTCGAACAGACGATTTCGTTGTTTAATTGGTAAGACAGTTGTGATCGACTTGTCTCATACGTTTTTTCCGGTCGTGTTTATTTTGTTAGTGATCATATATATGAAGATGTTGTTCTCGTATGTCTCGATTTTGACCAGATCAATAGCAATAACTCGTACCTTTAACATATCTATATATGTTCCTGGTAATCTCGTTAAGTGTTCGTGTCTACTCGAGAATCTCGTTATGCAAATCATTAATAAGCGAGACAGAAAACGATTAACTTAAAACCTTTATTAGACCACTGTTAGAATTGATCAAAAGTGGCTATTTAGATTCCCAGAGGAAGTACTGAAAAAGATTTAAGGAAAATGTCACCGATTACTTCCAATAAAATGTCTTGATTATCCTTGTTTAGAATTAAGTTTTAGTACACTTTGATTTGGAAAAGTATGGGGCACATCAAAACAACAATATTCATTTGGTGGAATTACATTACTAGTAGCTTTGAAGAGGTCTCTAATAAATTGTTGGATATCAATGTCGTTGTTAACAATGATTCGAAAAAGGAAACATGAATTGCAAACTGCCTCAAATTGGGATGTTTTATTTGTGAGATAAACTCATATCATGATGTTAACTTACAATGATGTCATACCAAAGTAAATGAAAAGGACACTTCAAATTTCGTGCTCCCGAAAGTGCACTCCTGTCCAAATTATTTGAGGTTCTCAAATCTTCAACATTTTGGGCCTAAAGGGAGTTGTTTTAATGCCGCTTCTTCTTGTTTAATATCGATATCGTTTTTGAAGTTCTGAGGTTCTAATTATAGTGAAAGGTATAAATTAACTCATTGAATACACCATTCTATAGTTATTTAGAGCTCGTGTGGCCTTCGGAGTCAAACAAGCGCTTTAGAAGCTATTCACCTTATGAGGTTTTTTTCCAACTGCAATGACTAATGTAAATTTGTAGATTCTTTGTATTCTTTGACACGGTATACTTTCAATCTGATCAAAAGCATATGCCAATTCAAATTAAAAATGAATAAATTCCTCATAAAGTAAAAATAGTACGGTGTTTTGTTTTATATCCAGATTTAAACTTTCTTGTCAATGGGCTACCTTGCAATACAGTACATAAAATTCATCTACTCATAATTTATATTTTTATGACATAATTATTCAATGGAAAACCAGTAATTTATTTACGGTGTAATTATCACACTATTGAATATGAATACAATTTAATAAATCATATCTAATTTTACATCGTATTTTTAACATGTGTTAAATCATTCCAATAACATAATCAAAGAAATGATTTTAATACCAAAAGTAGTCCACATAGTTTTTCGGGTTATTAAGTTTTCTTTTCAATATGTATGATTTTTCACGACTTTCGCTTGTATGCCTTATCAAGATTACCTTAGTCGTATTTGGCACAACTTTTTGGAATAATGGTTACTCAATGCTCTTCAACTTTGTATTTGTTTGGCGTTATACCTATTTTGATCTGAGCATGAGTATTACTATTTAGAAGAAACGTGCGTCTGGCTTATTAGATTATAAGCCTGGTACCTTTGATGAATCATGAAATAGAATGAAATTCAAAACAGTGTGGCTGTGGCCATTGATTGAGACATTAAATTCATCCATTGACTGGGACAATTTAGGTGAACGTTTGTATGTAACGACCATTGCTCACTGTGTACTTTTTAAAGACACTTAAACTATGGGGTCACCAAAGGTTCTCAACACCTTAATAAAGTAATTCGAAAAAATTAATCAGAAATAACACGATGTTTTGATTTATATCAATTATATAAATCAAAACATAAAGGTTATTCCTGATTAATTTTTCGAATTATTTTATAATTAAAGGCGTTAAGAAACCTTTGGTGACCCCACAGTTTAAATGTCTATCGTAGGTACGTCGTGAACAGTGGTCGTTACAGACAAACGTTCACGTAAATTGTCCCAGTCAATGAATGATTTTTAATGTGTCAATCAATGGCCACAGCCACACTGTTTTGAATTTCATTCTATTTTACTTCTTTTCTGTGGTCACGTCATTTGCCAAAAAGAATATTTTTTACTCGCGAGAACCTCATACAACTAAACTAAATGGACAAACCGTTCGTTCTCTCAGTGCATTTTAAAAGAAATTAAAGAAATTGTATCTCAAATAATTTATTGG
>CM034353.1:55232099-55249778 GCA_019925275.1 Mytilus edulis
AATTTATTGGAAAACCGAGTGCACAGTGACAAGCAGTTACCAAAATAAATTTCGTTTCTCGAATTCAATTAAAATAAACGCAGTTTGAGTCGATTTCATAAAGCTACATGTACCCTGTACAAAGCCATTTGTTAACCTCACTTTTGAACGAAGGCAGGATGGAAAAGAATGTCTGTCCCGTCTTCGTGTCGGTACTTCGTATTTCGCATAAGCAAATAGCAAAAAGCAGTATAATGACACGACTAAAAGCAAAAGTTTGACATGACAAAACAACAACATACGACAACGTTCTTGCACCAAGCAACCAACATATTACATCAGATAAACCAGCAACGCTTAAGACCATTTTAAAGATATAGTGTCCAAGACTAGAAATATTGAGTTCACTTCAAACAAAGCAAATAAATTCAAAATTGTGAAGTTGACTAAAAATAGTTCACTTCTTTCAGCATTAGTGATTTCTAAATGTAACTTAACAGTTAACTATTTGAATTTAAAAATAAACATGCTAATAAAATTTACATGACTGCTACTTTACCGGGAAATTCTAGTAAGCAAGGAACACTATAGTATAATACTTGTTGATCAAATACCATAATGATGCTTAAATCGACGCATTTCTGCATACTTTTATTTTGTCATTATGCATTTTCAGAACGTTTAAAAAAAGACCAGTTGAACAGATGTGACTACTACAAATCAGATATAATATATTGAGTTTCATTGATATTATGTTCTTTTACTTGTTATCGATATTTTGTAACAAACTAATAGATGGCTACCGGACATCATCAACTAAGGTTGAAATGTAAAAAGATTTAGACTTCAAGTCTGCGACCGTAACGCAGCAAGTCCAGAAAAAGGAGGTCAGTTTGAAATCTGACTTTTATTATTAGAACGTGAGATCGGACTCTAATAGCTATACTAATCCTATGTAGGCTGCTTAAAACGAATACTTGTTTAACATTACGACTACAGTACATGTTCATCACCTTGATAAATGAATTGAGATTATCTGCCTAGTATCTATAAATATAAACAAGTATGTACACACCCGTGATATCGCTGGTCCGTAACTGAATTAAAGTATACAACTATGCCTAAGCCTTATTTTAGTAATTGATATTGTCATCTGATAAAGTCATGTCGATTGTAAGATACACAGTTTTCTCTGCTTTCAAATCTTTCTGTTTGAACCCGTCGACCTGGAACTTGTCAATTATTGGTAATATTAATTATTTGGAAAACAAAAGGTCCTGGCTATCCAGGAATTGAGTATTTTTTTAATCAACATCATTGTCCCATATTAGTTATCTTAGAAAGTCTTGCTGATTGCTGAATAAAACTACAATAGGAAAAAATTTGGCAAAGATTGAATTTAGTAGTGTCGGCCCTTTGTTTATGACCCGTGTATATAGCAAAATCCTAAATACACCGTATGGTGGTGCGCCTGTCAAATGCGGAACGTACCCTTTGATTATGACCCGTGTATATAGCGGACCGTATATAGCAAAATCCTAAATACACCGTTTGGTGGTGCGCCTGTCAAATGCGGAACGTACAGATAAGGTAATAGGTAACAGGTGAATATATTATTGGTTTCGGTATCGGATTCGACCCGGAACTTGTTAATTATTGGCAATATTAATTATGTGGAAAACAAAATGGTCTGGAGTGGTGTAATTTTTAATCAACACCATTGTCCTATATTAGCTATATAAAGAGTTGAATTCTTTGATTTGTCGTTTTTACCCGATGACGGCTGACAAATTGGACCTCGTAATTTTAGTATTATAGATGTTTATTGTCGAATCAGTGTTCAAAGTCGTCAGAAATGACAATACAATGTAAATACAAATAAAAATATAGAACTGCATTTATTTGCGTTTATAGTTGGCAACTATAAAATATCTACCAATGCCAAAATAATTATATTGATTAATAGTTTGATATATATAGAAAAGTTAGTTTACTGCCGTTGTTCTGAGACTTAGAAATGAAATTTATTATAGAGGCAAACGAATTCTGAAAACTTTTATTATATTTGCTAATTGCTTAATGACAAACTTGTGTTATTATTGAAAGCAGTAAATCTGTTTAAAGGTTTATTGTTTTCTTTTTTTTGTGTTCCTATATTTTTATGATCCCTGTCTTATCTAAGATAATGAGAAACGAGTTTTATATTCATTTTATTAAACAAACAGTTAGTATGCGGATCGCAGATAATTGAAAAAATAATTAGTTATGATATTTATAAATATTTTAGGGTATTTCTAATTACTTGATGCTAAGTCACACTTTTCGACAATAGGCACGCGAATAGTCGTCTTGGAAAAATGTTCAAGCAATTAGGACGATAGAATAGGGCACAGTCAAACATCAACAATTAAGGAGAGTTGACATCTGAATGAGCATCATTGGTTCAGTATAAAGCTTTCGTATAGACAGCAAGCAAACTCCTATCACGTCAATACTGAGAAGCTAGAATGAACGAAACTAAATATGAAAAGAAATAATACCAATATTTGACTTAGAGATATTCACTACAAACGAACTTTGTGGGAAGTATTATAGGCAATCAGCTGTTTTGGTCCTGAACACTTTCGAATGAATGCGGTGGCATGAACTGGGCACAACTGTGATTTAAAACACGTGACGCGCAATTATTTATGTGTAAAGATAATATTTGTTATCGTAGACCTTCAGCAAAGAGCAATGGTTTATTCTTGTAGTATAATATGCTTTAAAAGTCTCCGACATAACGACATGTTAAACGATTAAAACGAAAAAAAAACCCCACCAACAGCATAATTTATGGAAAAACAACAAACGACAAACAAATATGACAGACAGCAACCAAAGTCAACCACTGAATTACAGATTCTTGAAAGATGCATATGGAATTTGCTGGGACAAACAGATTCTTGGACGCCCAAACAATACACATCTTATTTTGAGTACGACGATATAGTTCTTCCTTCCGTCCACGCAATATTATACTTTTTGTCTAAATAAAAAATTAATAATTAGATCAATCCATAACAGAGCTTACAATATCCTTCCATACATTTTAATATCAATCGAGGTAAAACATACAATGTATATCTAACTAAATAGGATTATGCAAAGACGGCATAATAAATGCACTTTTCTTTAAGTTTTGAAAACATCAATACTATTATATGCATGCGAGTACAATCTTCCCTCTAAGGAACTATTGGAAATTTACTGTCAAAGTCCAAATTTGTAATGTTTTAGTGAACGTGTCAGTTTTCACACTTTGCAGAATATATTCTTCTTTAATGACAATAATTTCAGTTTTAATTATAGGGAAAACCATCAAATTTCAATTGTGATTGAAGACATCGACATTTTTGTTTTTAATGAAAATTGCCAAAACTTTAACAAAAGCTGAATTATTTTTTTAAAGTTGTATATCTTGACAAATACATTAAAGTATTACAGCGAGTAAGATCTAATCCCCGCTTAAAAATTCAAATCTATTACAAGGTTCCAAATACCTCAGGGACAATTGATCTTATACACTTTAATATGTCCTTTTTTGTTTTGAGATTTTGGTGATCTCAGACGTTGAATACTATATTTTGACTTTCTTAACTTTTGATCATTACACTATAGATCTGAAGTTATTTCAGAATCCATACACTCAGTGTTGTTCTAACCGAAATTAAATAATTTGTCACTTTGTGTTACCATTGTAATGCAGATCTTGATATAATATATCCAACAGTGAAAAAATTATACTGAATATTTTATATGTTCTTCGGCCTATACAAAGATAGATATAAAAAAATAATACCATATTCATACGACGAAAATAAACTTTGGTTTAAACTATGACAATGGGAAATTTGTGAATGCCTTTCGATGAAGTCAATACAAACACGTCACTCAGATATCCAATTTAATAATAAATAAAAAGAGATTTAATTCTCAAAAGTTAATTACTTTGACAAGGTATTATATTATAATTTGTGTTTACATTTTTATGGACTATAGGGAAATTGTAGTTTAATATGATTAAATCTGGCAGATATTCGTAAAACATACTTTGGTATATTTTTCCATGTGAAATGCTTAATCTAGTGAAAGTGATCAACTCTAAAAGAGTATTGTAATATTTGAAATAATATTGTTCAAGTAAATTCCCAATTGATGTTGATATTCATTACCATAGACAACAATACAGGAGAAAAGGCTGTTACTGTTGAAAATGTATTAAATCCAGTCATCCTGTGATCAATCTGTAAACGAAAATTGGATTCTTTTAGATGCAAGTTTTATTTAAAGAATCCAAATATCTCGTTGGATAGTTTGAAAAACCGTCCAAAAACTGGGAAAAAAAATCAAAATATCTGTTATATACATGTACTTTTTTTTCGATTTTTATAAAAACAATATTTCCTTTCTCCATTTGAACTGTATACCTAACAACATTTCACAGCGGTATTATACTGTTACTTTTATCATTCATCCCTTATTTTATTGATGTTGTATTATATTGTATCTAGATCAAACTTATTCGTTCAGAGTATGTTCACTTGTGTTAAAATGTCTTTTGATTGAGTTAAGCCATTTCAATTGATATTTTATAGTGTGTCTTTCTATGTTGTAATGTTACACTATTGTTTCAGATAAGGCTGAAGGTTTGGTATCAATAAAACTTTAAACCCACTGCAATTGTTTGCACATGTCCAAGTCAGGAATTTGATCTTCAGTAGTTGTCGTTTGTTGATGTGGTTCATAAGTGTTTCTCGTTTCTTGTTCTTTTTCATATAGATTAGACCGTTGGTTTTTACGTTTGAATGGTTTTACACTAGTCATTTTCTGGGCCCTTTATAGGTTGCTGTTCGGTGTGAGCCAATGCTCCGTGTTGAAGACCGTACTTGAATTTATAATGGTAAAATTTTATAAATTGTGACTTGGATGGAGAGTTGTCTCATTGGCACTCATACCACATCTTCTTATATCTACTTAAATATAATATTGCTTCTAAAATTTTTGCAACCCTATACTCTTAACTGATAAAGAAAGCCAGATTATATTATAATTGCGGTAGGTAAACTAGTAGTTATCATTATAGACAGTATTAACAGTTTATTAAGAGTCGTAAATATGTTAAAATAAATGTTTGAAGATTAAGGAAAAATATAAACACTATAAAACATCGACACAAATATTGCACATGCTTGTTTACTTCTTCTGACATTAATAAGTAATAACAACATAATAATTATAGAACAAAAAATCATTCATATTAGGTTTACTAAAATAGCTGACATAAACATATAACATTTGATTTTGAATATATAAAAAGAAAAGCAATAACAAGATAACCCTATTCTTATTAGGTTACACAATCACAAAATCACAAAATTCTCAAACCTAAGAAGTCCTTAAATCGAAACTCTATGAAATAAGGAGATGTAATGTGATTGCACGAGATAACTATCAAACATATAACGTGGATGAACCAATTGTGGGCTACCAAAACACCAAGACAACAAACAACGTCAACAACTGAACTACAAGCTCCTAATTTGGTAGTTGGTACACACGTCTACAGAATGGCGGGATTGCAGATATTTGTGAGTGGTTATCCCTCCCCTCTCTTATTCTTGAACAACTATAGTGGTTTAATTAATAGCACAGCAACAGAACATGCTATAACAATCAATAAATTCTTAACACGAATGTTGATAAGCTCACTTATTTTAATTCAGGTTATTTCTAAACCTATGTTGAGATACACGCTATGTTAAATTTATTTTCTAGAAACGTATGTTGATATGCATGTTTTGTTAAGGTTAATTCTAAATAGATATAGGAAGATGTAGTATGAATGCCAATGAGACAACTCTCCATCCAAGTCACAATTTATAAAAGTAAACCATTATAACTCACGGTACGGTTTTCAACATGGAGTCTTGGCTAAACAAATATGTTGAGATGCACGCTTTATCGAGGCTATTCATAAACACATATGTTGAGATGTACGATGTGTTTATGTTATTTATAGACACATATGGTGAGATGCACGCTTTGTTAAGTTTATTTCTAGACACATATATTTTGAGATGTACGATTTATTAAGGTTATTTCTAGTCACATAACGTTGTTAAGTTTTTTCCAGTCACAAATGTTGAGATGCGAAAATATAAATAAGATATCTTATGGCTACCTCAGTAATAGATGACTTATTGACCGGTCATTGGCTAGAATTCATAACTTTAAACAAGATCCGAGGAAAGATGAAGATAGAAAAATACAAAGATCTCGCCAGTTAATTATCACTTAACATACGATACTTACAGAATGTTTAAATTGGATAGAAATAAACAAAGAGATGCTTACTTACGCAAATAACATGATACATATACAAGTATATACATGTATAACAAATAATCGTATGATAAGACTGAAAGTAAATGAAATTCGTTAATTCAATTTGTTTACATGATAAAACGATACGAAATTGTACTGTTGATTTCACTTAATTCAGTTGTATACTCATGTGACGCTGTTATTGTCTTTTTTGCAAAATATGATATTTAAGTGCTGGTTGTTCAATTAAAAAAGCCACATGCAGAATGGAACCCCATTCTTATACTAATCACACTAAAAGCTAATACAGCACTTTCTTCAACAAGTGCACACATTTTATTAAACTCCCATTTCGTTTGTAAAGTTCTGTTCGCTGTAAGTTTACGATTACTTTTCATTTCTTTCTATTACTGTCCCGGGACAGATGATATTCATTAACATATTGACATTGACATATATTAAGTTCAATTGAAGTCAATTTAGCAGTTTTAAATCTTGCCACTGGTCTTGAACAGAAAACACTGCGAAATATGAATTCAGTTGTAATAGCGATATGAAATGATCAGAGATACCAATATAAATTTGGATGTGCAAGCTAATTGTAGGTCATAGTTATCTTATAAATCGATTATATTTAGTTTACAGTCATCGATATCATAGAGTAAAGGATACATTCGTGAGATGGAAGTAAACTTAAGGAAATGCTAAGAGTTATTTCATTTGTGGAGATTTATTTCGTAATTGGTATGTATCGATGATTTGTATATTCTTTGGTTTTTTTCTTGAAAACTACTGCAAAATGTGATATAAAAAACTCTACACTATGAAATATTGAAAGGAAAATGTTGAAGATTAGTATCCAAATTGTTTTATATGGAGCATTCATGTATTTATTATCTAGAGCTGTTGATTTAGATGATTTTCGTGCAAGCAATGCTATGAATATTTACAGTACCTTGATAACCATGTAAAACATGGTGTGACCTACCCAGCAACTGCATGGTTAATATAATTCAATGTAATCTTTTAATATACAAGATCATTTTCACTTGTTAAGATTTTTAATTCTTTTTATTCTCAGTTTTAAATGTCAGAATTTTAAATATGTAGAACCACTATACCTGGTTCTGTATGTGTTATATTTTCGCAGCTAAAGTAAAAAACAAATCAAGTGGAATTATGATATATGCTTAGTACCGATCTGATAGGTATGCCCTTTTCAACTGGTTTTCGTATCGTTTGTTCTAACGCTGTACTATTATGCACTGTCCAAGATTAGGGGGGAGTTGCGCGCTCAGATATGTTTATACTCGTCATGTTCATCTGATACATATACCAAGCTAAGAACATAGAGTCTATGTGTTATTGTGTGTTACAGTTAATCCTTATTGTTTTACTTTATATTAGAAGCTTAAATTGTTGCATTCTGTTAAGAACTATTTGACATATTCTTATCCCGGGAATTACTTTATATGGAATGGGTTTGCTCATTGTTGAAAACCGTACAGGTGACATATACATTCGTGTTCTCTTTCGGTAAATAATGGCAACTATGATATTTAAACAACGTCTTTAATGATTTTCATGTTTTTTTTTATCCATTGATTCAAAACATTACAACGTTATGAAAAACGCAATTGATAGAAACAATTTTTACAAACACATTCATGCTTTTTGTTATTATTGACAATAGTTTTGATAACTGTTCACATAACGTCAAGCAAGACATTTAATTTCATTCATATTCAAGCCGAGAATAAAATGAATATACTAACAATTTTAGAAGTGAGTCATTCAAAAGCTTTAAAATTTAGATTAAATGCTAATAAATACAAGATAATTGTTTCAAATCTTAAAATTAGGGACGTCAAAAGATCTGAAATTTAATACTCGGATACTCGGTCATGATATTCGAGTACTCGCGAGTACTCGGATGCACCTTTAACGTCTATTGAGCAGTTTAGATTTTAGGTGGGATGCAGTTTTTTTGTATAAATTTTCATAAACATATTAACGAAAGACAAACGCACCACAAAAATAGCTTGATCCTCTGTTTTTTGTTTCAATTTAAGAATGAATTACCAACCGCCTTTACTACAAATAACCTATCATAATAGCAATTAATGTTTGTGCATTTGTTCATGAACCGAATTCCAATGAAATCATAAATATTTTCATATAAGATTCGAAAAAGTATACAATATATATGTATCAATTGCTCATGAGGAGTTGGTATTTTTTATAATACGACTTGTCCATTTAATTTGTCAACAACAATATTGGACTTCAAATAACTTGTGCCTTTTCGTGTTGCTCAGTCTTACTTTTTCTGTGTGGTTTTTTTGCACTATCGTTTGTCTGGTTTTCTTTTTTCATGTTTTAGCCATTACATTGTCAGTTTATTTTCGACTTTTGGGTTCGAATGTCGCTCTCGTACTTTAAATTGTAAATTAAATAAGTATAGAAATTAAATGCAGAGTAATTTGATTAATTTAAATGTACATCTCATACCAATCACGTTTACATAGAATTCTTAATTAACAAACAGAGGTAAGTTTTTACGGCTTGTGATGAGTTAATTATTAATCCATGATAGTGTTGATCCGTGTATAAACACCGTTAAAAATGTCTCTAGTCAGTTGTGTAGGGTTCAGCGCATGTCACTTTGTTTTTGTTCTTGTTTAGAAATATGATCTGGTCAACAATTTCAGACGAAAGACTGTTTGACTGTTTTTTTTGTTACAAGTAGTGCACATGAAAACATTCCCTCGGAAGAAAAAGACGTTGCTGGTACTACTATAACAAATAGTAGCCTGAGGATAAACATATGTTGTTAATTGATTTTATTTAGTTTTACGAAGGGGATCTTTCAACGGAACTAAAGTGAGTGGAAATGTGAAGAAAAATATCTCAAGATGTATAACAGGCAAACGAGTATCCGAGTACTAAATATGTACTCGAGTACTCGGCCTTCCGATCGAGTACCCGAGTACTCGAGTACTCGTTGCAATCCCTACTTAAAATGCACACGCGAAGCTATAATTCTAGAATGGATCGAAGGACTTTTTTTTAATGAGACTGCTGTTGAAATTACACGGGGGAAATTGGCTAGCTGATTCTTTTATCTTTGATCTTTAAAATCTCCACATTTCTATTAATATATATTCTCACATGTGATGTACATATTTGAATTATCATCATGCCGTTGAAGTAAAAGTCAACTGTTCATTGTATCACTGATGTCTTTTTCCCTAATCAGATTAGAAATAGAAATATCAGAATCTAACAGTCAATATTGTGTTTCATTTCCTCTCTTTTTATATCACATATGTAAACATTCAATCACGAAGAAATTCTGCATTCCACGTGTAATTAGGAAATAAAAAGATTGTATAATTCAATACCAAAACAGCTCTATTATTGTGTTAACGGCTGCATACAAACGGTATATCTGACTTTGCTTCCAGAGGATGCATATACATTGGGTATACGTCAACGAAACAAAAAACAAAAAGATTTTTTTTTATTTTTTTAGTTCCATTTAGATGTTTCAGAGTTTAGTGTTACGTCCATTTTCACTGAACTAGTACACATTTTTGTTTAGGGATCAGCTGGAATTCCCCCCTCCGCGGCTGCTGGATTTTCTTGCTAGCTGTGTTAAAGACTCATTGTTGGCTTTGAGCAATTTTATGCTCTTTGATTGGGTTGTTGTCTCTTTGTCACATTCCTCATTTCCATTCTCAATTTGATAAAGAGTTCAACATGTAATCTTCAATAATATATATGTCTAGCGCTATATATCTGCCTCTATAGTATAGAAACTACTTTCTATAGATTTAACAATAGCTATCAAAGATCTGACATTAACACTTAATCCCCTAAAGGACAAACACTGTACGAACTCTTATTAAGTAGATGAAGTTCTACACTCAGATATATTTCGTTCTGTTGAAAATGATAGAAATGAAAAAAGAGAGGAATGTCATTATGATCCTTTTCAACGAGGAAGAGTTGTGTAAAACAATTGTATGGATATATCTTAAACCCCTTTCTATTTGATTTTTTTATCGCCAATATCAATTTAAATGTGTCGAATATCTGCCGTTTAAGTTAAAACGACAGAAAAGATGCAATGCTAACGAATTTGATTCTGAATTAATTTCAATTCCTCATTCAAAAGGTTGAGGCTAGTTCCTTATTTTCTGCTTTGTTTCGATATTTACTGCCTTCATAAGATACAAACGAGAATGTTCATGTTTCATTAATTTGACCCCGAGTTTTGATGGGGTTCTTGTTGCTCAATCTTTAGATTTCCAGATTGTGATTTTCATACTGTTGTTTATCTTTTAGTATTTTTTTTGCCATGGCGTTGTTGGTTTATTTTCGACTAATGAGTTTGTATATCCCGTTGGTATCTTTTGCGTTATCCTTTATTCTAACATAGTGTAGATAATAACCGTAATGGAATGTTCATTAGGAGTCCAATTTCCTCTAAATTCATTTATCTAGACAAAATTTGAAGGTTTCTAACATTTAGCATACATCAGCTACATCTGTTTCCTTGGAGTTTGCAACACTATTTTGTTTGGTTCTGATAAAAGAATACCAAGTAAGATCGGTCAAACTTGGGAGACTGTGTTAATCAGTTTACTGTTTGAAGATCTCCATATTTGATTTACGCAATTGATAAATACAAAGGCAAATGAAAAGAAAAAAAGAAAAAAAAAGAAACACACTTAAACGAAAACAGAAAAAAAAGAAATACATTTAAAAAACAAACAAATAAAAAAAAAATTCGATGTATTACTAGGTATATAAGTTATAACAATCTATGCACCATGCCCCGTATATAGAATCCTAAGGATGCAATATTGTAACCACGCAATAAAAATATTGAAAACTAAATACTTGATGCACTAAGTTGAGACTTCATACAAATTGATATAGTCTTGTTAAGAGCACGAAACTAGTTTATTTGAATGTTAATAACTTTTGTTCTATGCCAGGGAGTTCATTTATGTTACGCGAAGACGGATTGCGTCAGCAATTGATAATTTCACAGACTTCCTGTAACGAGTGTTCTTAATCATCCAAAAAAAGATTTTGTTCTTATCAATACTATTACAATACACCTAACTATATTGGCGATCGTATGTCCTGGTTTTACAATATTAAACATTCACTGTTAGATCAAATTACTAAAAGTATTTTCATAGACATACACGGTATTGGAATTATTTCCTCTGAAACCATACATGTCTATAATCATTTAAAGTAATTAGAGAAGCTATACTGATGGTACTCTATAATCCGTCTTTCTTATCTAACGGGAATAATCCGTCAAAAAATCATTCAGATATCAAATTAAATAAAAAAGGAGATTTAATTATTAAAATTAATTACTTTGACAAGGTATTATATGATAATTTGTTCTGTATTTAAATTTTTATGGACTTTGCGGAAATTGTAATTTAATATGATTAAATCTGGCAGATATTCGTAAAACATACTTTGGTATATTTTTTTCATGTGAAATACTTAATCTAGCGAAAGTGATCAACTCTAAATGTGTATTGTAATATTTGAAATTATATTGTTCAAGTAAATTCCCAAAAGATGTGGATATGTGATATGGATATTCATTATCATAGACAACAATACAGGAGAAAAGGCTGTTACTGTTGATAATGTATTAAATCCAGTCCTCTAGGGTCGTCTGATAAATCTGTAAACTATAATTGTGCTCGTTTTAAAATACAAGTATTATTCAAAGACTCCAATAGTTTTACATTTGTGATTTTGGGACCATGTATAGCTGACTACGTGTATAGGCGGAGCTCAATGTTGAAGGCCGCACGGTTTAGTTTTAACATATTTATTGATAGTGGATTGGGAAACAAGTTATTGCAACTTATATTAATCCCTTTCCACTTTGCGGGTACGAGTGCTGCCTTGTAGTGGCATTAGCTTGGTCTTTTTCAACAAGGGTATTTTGTTACGTGCAAGAGATATGGCTCTCTCTTAACATGGGCGTACGGTGACCTGTAGTTGTTAATTTCTGTTTCATTTGGTCTCTTGCGGAGAGCTGTCTCATTGGCAATCATACCACATCTTCCTTTTTATATTTAAATATCACGTTGGATAGTAAAACTGTACAGAGACTGAAAAAAAAATGCAAAATAGCTAGATACTGCAATATAATATTGCTAATAACATTTTTGCAACCCTATAATCTTAACTGATCATATCAAAATTGCGGTAGGTAAACTATTCGATAATTAATATACATAATACTAAAAGTTTATTTAGAGTCGTTAATATGTTAACTAGATGTTAAAAGATTAAACAAAAATATAAACACTATAAAACAACGAAACAAATATTGCACATGCTTGTTTACTTCTATAGACATTAATAAGTTATAAAATAAGAATTATAGAACCAAACAAACAACCATTCATATGTTTACTGAAATAGCTCACATAAACATATATCATATGATTTTGAATATTGAAGAAGAAAATCAATTACAAGACTAGTATCTCAATTGTTTGTAAAACAATTGAAAGGTCTTTCCTGTAAAAGTGATGTTTTCGTAATGTTCTTTGTACGACCTTTCGTTTGATATATACGACAAGCATACCTTCTGAAACTTTTCGCTTTTTACACTTAATGACCTCATCCGCTTACATTTTTGAGATCGGAAGTATGATATATGTAACACAGGGTATATGAGCTTTCATTTGATATGCGACAACGCCATGTTCTAAAAAGTTTGATTTTTGCACTTAATAACCCCATCCAACCAATTTTTGGAGGTTGGGAATTTGATATTTCAAATGTACACATCATGACCTTTCATTTGATATACAACAACCCTATAGTAAAAGAAAATTTATTTTTTGCACTCAATGACCCCATCCAACCCATTTTTGGGGGACGTCAATTTAAAATTTGATATGTACGCTTTATGTTCTTTCATTTGATATGCGACAACCTTACCATCTGAGAAATTTGAATTTTGGCACTAAATGACCCCACCCTTCCGCCTGGGATGAAAAAGAGGTTTAAAATTTTCATTTTTAAGTAGAGTTTATTGAGACCTTCAATTTGATATATCAGATGACCCCATTTGACAAAGTGCAAAAAATGATGCAATATCAACTATATAAATAGAAGTTATGAAACTTACAAAGTCAATGCAAAACTTGAAAATTTCAAATTGAATTTTTGGCGTTTTTTTCCATGGAATGTTTTTGGTATTTGGTCAAACATATAACTATGTTAACCTCTTCAATTTCTAAAACATTTTAAGAGGTACGCTCTTGTTGATTCAGAAATACATGCCTCCGCTCGCAAAACTTCAAACTGCATTTTCTCTACAACGACAATAGATATCTCAAATCTGTTAAATGATAAATGATCTACAGTTGATGGACAACATTATAGAAAAAGAATTGGGACAATTTCAAAGTTCACCAAGGTCACAATTAATCATCAAATATATGATGCAATACCAAATTTAAGAACCGGAAGTCGTAGAGACATGGGACTAGCACCATTCAACTCAGGACCACTTGACCTTTCAAATATCACAAGGTCAAGGTCATAGTATACTGTGAAGGTCAAGGTGAAATTTCATCATGACCTGACATTGACCTCAAATTGAAGGTCTTGAATTACTGATCATCTTTGTAGTTTATAGTAGGTTGATATCTGTTACCTTTAAAAAGATATACACAAAATACTATACTTCTAAGAATCATCCCGTTGGAACTTTTGAACAGACAGTCGGACATTTTTGGACTTATCATATAAAATGTAGAGCTCGTCGAGAGGAACATTTTATACGCTGTATGTATGCAGCAAAGTCTTATCGTTTTCCTAATATGTAAGCTTGAAATTGCAGCGTAATTTTTTTTTGCACTCAGTGACCTTTGACCTTGACTGCATATTAAAGGTCACAAGAATTAAAGATTAATGGTGAAGGTCCTCAGTCTCTACGACTTCTGGTTCTCGAAATACAATTTTTCTAAAATTATGTACAATTTTTGAAGGGGAATAACTCCTTATAAGGGTTAATAACAAAATTATTGTACATGTTCATTAACATTGCCATCTGCTCCTGTACATGTTGCCGTTTTCAAATCGATTCTATCTCTTATACTTTTTGAGAAAAATGCAATTAAAAGAAATTCATTCAAGGGGATATAACTCTCAAAGGGGATGATGAAATCCTATGCAGCCTCATATGGTAATACATCATGATGATATCTACCTATTGTCCAAATAAGGTCATGATATCTTTTAAAACTTTTAGGGGGGGGCCATGTTGAAAAAAATCAATAAAAGGGAGATAACTTCTAAAGGGGATGATGAAATCCTACAAAAGTTCATCTGGTAAAAGTTCATGATGAGGTCTATCGATGGTTCAAATTTGGTATTGATAACTCCAATAGAAGCGGTAGGAGGGCGTGCCAAACAAATGCTGGAAGGAAAAAAAGAAGAAAAAAAAACATTAGAAAAACTAGTATCTCAATTGTTTGTAAAACAATTGAAAGGTCTTCCCTGTAAAAGTGATGTTTTCGTAATGTTCTTTGTACGACCTTTCGTTTGATATACGACAAGCATACCTTCTGAAACTTTTCGCTTTTTACACTTAATGACCTCATCCGCCTACATTTTTGAGATCGGAATCATGATATATGTAACACAGGGTAGATGAGCTTTCATTTGATATGCGACAACGCCATGTTCTAAAAAGTTTGATTTTTGCACTTAATAACCCCTTCGAACCAATTTTTGGAGGTTGGGAATTTGATATTTCAAATGTACACATTATGACCTTTCATTTGATATACAACAACCCTATAGTAAAAGAAAATTTATTTTTTGCACTCAATGCACTCAATCCAACCCATTTTTGGGGGACGTCAATTTAAAATTTGAAATGTACGCTTTATGTTCTTTCATTTGATATGCGACAACCTTACCATCTGAGAAATTTGAATTTTTGCACTAAATGACCCCACCCTTCCGCCTGGGATGAAAAAGAGGTTTAAAATTTTCATTTTTAAGTAGAGTTTATTGAGACCTTCAATTTGATATATCAGATGACCCCATTTGACAAAGTGCCAAAAATGATGCAATATCAACGATATAAATAGAAGTTATGAAATTTACAAAGTCAATGCAAAACATGAAAATTTCAAAATGATTTTTTTGGTGTTTTTTTCCATGGAATGTTTTTGGTATTTGGTCAAACATATAACTATGTTAACCTCTTCAATTTCTTAAACATTTTAAGTGGTAAGCTGTTGTTGATTCAGAAATACATGCCGCCACTCGCAAAATTACAAACTGCATTATCTCTAAAACGACAATAGATATCTCAAATCTGTTAAATGGTAAATGATCTACATTTAAAGGACAACATTATAGAAAAAGAATTGGGACAATTTCAAAGTTCACGAAGGTCACAATTAATCATCAAATATATGATGCAATATCAAACATGAGAACCGGAAGTCGTAGAGACAAGGGATTACCACCATTCAACTCAGGACCACTTAACCTTTCAAATATCACAAGGTTAAGGTCATAGTATAATGTGAAGGTCAAGGTGAAATTTCATCATGACCTGACATTGACCTCAAATTGAAGGTCTTGAATTACTGATCATCTTTGCAGTTTATAGTAGATTGATATCTGTGACCTTTAAAAAGATATACACAAAGTACTATACTTTTAAGAATCATCCCGTTGTAACTTTTGAACAGACGGTTGGACATTTTTGGGCTTATTATATAAAATGTAGAGCTCGTCCAGAGGAACATTTCATACGCTGTATGTATGCAGCAAAGTTTTATCGTTTTCCTAATATGTAAGCTTGAAATTGCAGCGTAATTTTATTTTGCACTCTGTGACCTTTGACCTTGGGTGCATATTAAAGGTCACATGAATTAAAGATTATTGGTGAAGGTCCCAAGTCTCTACGACTTCCGGATCTGGAAATACAATTTTTATAAAATTGTACACAATTTTTCAAGGGGAATAACTCCTTATAAGGGTTAATAACAAAATGATTGTATATGTCCATTAACATTGCCATCTGTTCCTGTACATGTTGCCGTTTTCAAATCAATTCTATCTCTTATACTTTTTGAGAAAAATGCAAAGGAAAGAAATTGTTTCAAGGGGATATAACTCTCATAGGGGACAATGAAATCCTATTCAACCTCATATGGTAATAAATCATGATGAGATCTACCTATTGTCCAAATAATGTCATGATATCTTTAAAAACAACGAGGGGTGCCGTGTTGAAAAAAATCAATAAAAGGGAGATAACTTCTAAAGAGGATGATGAAATCCTTAACAGGGTCATTTGGTAAAACTGCATGATGAGGTCTATCAATGGTCCATATTTGGTCTTGGTAACTTTAACAGAAAGAAGGGGCGGGCATGTCAAAAAAATGTTGGAAGAAAAAAAAGAAAAAAAAGAAAAAAAAAAAACATTAGAAAAACAATAAGGTCTTTCCTCGCGGAGAGGAAAGACCTTAACAATAAGGTCTTTCCTCGCCTAGAGAAAAGACCTTAATTACCCGATTTTTGTTATGTTTCATAATCATAAAAGCCTCTGACATGAGGCGTCCATAAATCGAAAACTATGTAAAATAAGGAGATGTAGTGTGATTGCACGACACACCAATCCACTATAACGTGGATTTACCATACGACTTTTAGCAATGGGTAAAACCACTATCGTTAAGTCAAACGAAAAAAAAAAACAATGGCCCGATTTATTAACGACACAAAGATATAACAGACAACATAAAACGACAACCACTTATCTACAGGTTCCTGATTTGGTACAGACACAGACATAATGTTGGGATTAAAGATGTGTGTGTGAGTCCGCAACACTCCCCTTAATTTCTGAGACAGTGGTGAAATAGCACAACCTAAGATCAAGATATAACAATCAGTTATTATTTTCTTAACACGTCCAATTAATGTTGTTATTCACACATATATTAATTAAGAAATAATTCATGGGGGCTGGAATATATCGTGATTTTACCACGGGTTGGCCCTTTATGACAAATATTTTACCCCTGAGCGATAGCGAGGGGTAAAATATCGGCATAAAGGGACAACCCGTGGTAAAATCTAGATATATTCAAGCCCCCATGAATTATTTCGATTCTGATAGGACACATACGGCAATTCTTTTGGATCGAAGCGCTCTAGGTGTAGGCAAATATTTGCCGTTCCCATAAATAAACGCACTAATAAACTAGCGTAAAAGAACGGAGCAAACTGCATTAGTGA
>CM034353.1:55249878-55263591 GCA_019925275.1 Mytilus edulis
TAAAAGTATGCAAATGGCTACACAGAGAACATTGAAGAAAGTTAGGGTAACACGCCATCAGTTCGAAATGAATCAAAAACAACAAGAACAATTGAAATAAATTATTTCCAAACAAATTTTCATCGTAGCAAAATTGAATTTGAAGCAAAGAGGAGCTTGAATTTTAACTTTAAAAGCAGCACGGTTATATCAATATTAAAACCTTCAACACCATACTTTATTTACCTGTCAAATGATTAATGTGAAAAAATTCTTAGAAATGTAGAATATAGGTTGCATGCAGGTTTTTCTGCATTGTATTTCTTGATTTATTACACTTGACTTGGCGGAGATGAACCCGTTTGCTCATTATAGACAAGTCCATCTAAAGGCAGGTGTTTTAGGATAGTGTCCAGTTATGGTAATCGATCCGGTGAAAATATGTAAACACACAACGTGTAATCGCAAAAAAAATAGATATAAATGAGTCACATCCGTAGATTTTCTTTTAAAAGAAATTAAAAAAAACATGAAATTTTTCTGAAAGAAAAAATAACGACAGCAAGGGCAAAATATGCATACATCGTTATTTTATATAATGTTTTGTAACACCGATTAGAAATCAATAATAATTATATCGGCAACCATCCTCATCACACACATCTTTAAATAGACTGTGCTTATGTGCAAATTGAAAAGTAAGCTTCGCCCGATCAGATGAAAACACATTTGTAATAACCATGCAATAAAAAAAAAAATTGAAACTAAAAACTTGATGCGCTAAGTTGAGACTTCATAAAAATTGATATACTAGTTTAGAGCACGAAACCGTTTGATTTGATGTTAATAATTTTTCTCTATGTTAGAGAGTTCATTTATGTCATGTGAAGATGGACCGCGTCAGATATTGATAATTTCACAGACTTCCTATAACGAGTTTTCTTAATCAGCCGTAAAAAAGTTTTTGTAATTATCAATACTATTACTTTACTTTAAACTATATTGGCGATCGTTTGTCTCGTTGTTTTACAATATTAACGTTACTGCATTCAGTGTAAGAACTAATTACTAAAAGTATATTTAAAGAGATGACATATATGGTATTGGAATTATTTCCTCTGAAACCATACATGTCTATAGTCTTATAATTAGAGAAGCTATACTGATAGTCCTCTATAATCCTTTTCCTTATCTAACGAAAAAAAAACCGTAAAAAACCAAATTATATAAAGTTTGAATGATTTTTATATAACAAAAAAAAAAAATAATATTAAAACTCAAAATTTCAATTTAAATGAATGTACGCAATTTTAAACAAAAGTACAAGTGATGAGGACTTCAAATTAAACAGTTTTAAACGGCATTTTTCTTGTCATATTAACGAGAGTAAATGCTTTTAATAACTTTAGACTTTACAATTTTTTTTTCAGTGATCAAAGAAAACATGCTATAAATTAACCTCAATTTACTACTCTAGTGGAGTACTTTTGATCATTTTGCTAATGGGTGTCGAATTCCATTGATATAAGTGAAGTACTACTCTTGAAGTATTTTTCTTTTGGTCAATTTCTTTGCTGTTGAAAAAATTTGAAATTGTTTGTGTCATGTCATGACTATTATAAGCAAAATCAATACGAAACTTGCAGATATTTTCCTAAGACTATCAAGTAAATATGATATTTTTTTTCTTTAGATATACATACTTTATACTTTTATACATACTATAAAATTCATTACATTTTTATTCGATTTTCCTTTGTTAACAAATAAAAGATAAGGAGTATACTTCTACTAGCTAGTGTTATGTTGTCAGTGGCAGATCCAGGGGGGGGGGGGGTTCCGGGGGTTGAACCCCCTTTTTTTGCCGATCAATGCATTTGAATGGGAGCATATAGTTGGAACCACCGACCCCCTTTTTAAAATGGTTGGATCTGCCACTGGTTGTTGTGTACTCAGTAGTACTGTGTGATTTAGAATTACATTATATTGGCATTTCAAAAGTAAATCTCAAACAAGTGATACTTGAAAAAAAAAGTATCAAACGTTGAAGATCGAGAAACCAAAACATAAGTCCGAATTTAGACACTAAAACTGGTTACGGAACGAACGAATCTTCTTCGGGAGAATTATGTTAGAATTGATTTTTTTAACAATTTTTGGACTATGTTGTATTAACACTAAAATAATCATTTCTTTTTTCTTACACACATTGGCAAACTCAGTTTTAAATTATTTTTCAATACTATTAAGAATGTATAGTTGTTTATCAATTTTTTCAGAATAAGAGTATGTGGACTTGAAATTCAATCCTTTCATATTAATGTCGCATTTACAGAATTTTATAATGACATCATTATCGAGATTTTCATATTAATCTAAAAATGAAAGGAATCTTCCTAAGTTTATAATTATTTACAAAATCAAAACTGGTATGATATATGCTTTTGATCTATGATTGGAAGTTGTGTATTCATATATATACTATTCATTTTTGAAAAAAAAAACCAAAGGCCTTTCTAAGAATGTATTATTAGCTTTTTTATATTTTGTATACATGTTTAAAAATTGAATTTAGGCATCTCTCTTTGGTAACGTCATAGTTATATTGTCAGTCACTCTATCATTTATAATCATAAATGATATAACTAATAAGATCGCCAAAATTCCTTTAATGTATCAATAATACGATTTAGTTTAAATAAAACTCTTTTTTTTATATTTAAACTTATTATCTTCAAATTTGAAAGATTCTTTGCATGTTAACGTTTGAAGGCGATTAAGAAAATTCTTAAATTAATGATATTATGATATTTGAAGGGATTTATGAAATACCGAATGATGTTATGATATCTGAAGATCGGTTCCTAACTTATTGCTATACTAAATCATGAATATTTTACCCGATAACGTACAATTTTCATTTTATCTGATGAACTTTTGTAAGTCGCATATTGATCATAACAAATCTTGCTAAACTCATAATGAAAATCACTGATAGGATCTGATTTCACAGAAATATTATCAGATTATGGAAAGCACAATTAATACATCAAATAACATTGAACTCATGGATACATATGGTTGAAAAATGTATACAGACAATTACATGTAATTGAAAAGATCTAAATACAGTTTATTGATAGACAAACAAATGGGAAGGTTGAAATCTAAAAATATAATTAGTAACCCCGCCACATTTATGTTTCTGACCAGAGTTAGGATCTTCGTCAGTTTTTTTTCTGGCTTTAAAAAACCCCACATCTATTTGGATAATTTAGTGTTGAAGATAGTGGTTTGACAGTTTCCACCTGTTTAAGACTAGTGACGATAAGGGCTCTCTATCTTATATACACCTATATTTTACTGAACGTATCTAGATGTTCTTATAGTCACTTAATGTGTCGTTAGTTCTCTGTCATTTATTCTAGCTTTTTACAAGTTTTCAGAAGACATAAAAAGGTAGAATATACAATGGTATCAGGGATGAGTCAAGTTCCACAATATAAACTCATCTTAGATGCCCGGATTAAACATTTTAAGCCAAACGCGGGTTAACAAAAGACTTACCAGTGGCGCTTGAATCAAAAAAGTAAAAAAGGCAAATAAAGTACGAAATAAAAGGAGCTCTGTATCAATGAAGTTGATAGTTTGTTTACTTTGGAAAACTCACTGATTTCAAAATAACAATTAAAACACTTTTATTATCTTTTTCTTTTTTTAAATAACATGCAAACGCATTTTGTCTTACTTTAAAAGAAAGCGATGTGATATAATGGCTAATACCTAGAAACAACTATCAATTAAAGATCAGAATACAAAGATGTGAACAATTACTAGTCTTCGTGAGGCTTTCGACAATAAATCAAATACCCAATACCTTATAGTAAGCTATAATAATTGTTCCCAGGATAAAAGATAAACCCACAGTCTGATTAATAGATATCAAAGGTACCAGGATTATAATTTAGTACGCCAGACGCGCGTTTCGTCTACATAAGACTCATCAGTGACGCTCATATCAAAATAGTTATAAAGTCAAACAGGTTCAAAGTTGAAAAGCTTGTGATAGGTGTGATGTAATCTTAATTTATATTTAGAAATGGACATTTAGGGTCAGACTATGAATCTAACTTTACATCACTGATTTTAATTATCCCATGGTGACTAGATTTAAACAAATGCTTGAGTTTTTCATTGTTTTTAACGCTTTGCTGCTAAAAAGCTATTAAAACCAATGGTCTTTAACGGTTTAGTCAATATAATCTATTTTTAAAGGTTAACGGATGCTATCATTATTTCGTTTACATTTATGGAATATTTATGTCAAACTTTTCCATGGATATATGTTGCGCTTAATCATATTCCTGTGCCCTACCTCTCATCGTTGGGATATCACAAAATAATACTTATTATCGAATTAACTTCTCATACAACGAGCGACACTTGTGGAACAGCAGATGATAAACATTTCGGAGCACAACCGCTAATTCGAATTTAGGTTGGGTTCACGGAGTTCAATCTGTTGTTTTCTGTGTCTTTTTTTATATGTTGGCAGGATTATTGTCTATATTCTTTTGATTTGTTCTATTTAGTATTTTCATAACCACATTTTTTAGCAAGTATATTTTCCATCAATTCAATTGAATTGGATATTCATAACTCTTAATCGTTAAATTCTTGCAGCGACCATTTCTTTATAAATAAAGAATGAAGTTACAAGTTTGCTGAATAACTAAGTAGTTACAAAGTATACGCTTTCAGAACATAATTACGATTTGAACTATCAGGAATACTCTGATACATTTTATACTCTGTGAAAAGAGCGATTTGTACGCGTATTTTACTTTCTGGATTTTTTTAAATAGAGGGTACGTTTTGTATAGTGAACTCTAGACTTGCTACATGTCCCTTCCTAATTATGTGTTGTTTTTTTTTTTTTCAATTTTGGCCCTTTAATAATTTTACTGCTATAACTAGGAGATTATAATTATACTGACATCTGCAGGAGGAAGGTGGAAAGTATGTAAACTGTTGTAGGAAGAACTTTTGTAAAAGATTTTGTGGAAAATTTAGGGAAAGGTATCAAAGTCATAGGTATTCTCCAAGGGCAATCAGTAGGCTGGCACTTTTCAGTAATTATATAAATTAGTAGGTGCGAAATAATAGAAAGGGAATTGTAGCAAGTCTAAGTGAACTTCTATATTTTTAACCCAGGGCTCATAATCTTCCTAGGAAAATTACATGTATGTTGAAATTGTTCGTCTGCTATAATAGAATTGTTTAAGGATTTGTTTTATTTGTTATTTCAAATATTCAAATGTTCAGTGTAATTCATTCTCCGTTGTCATCATTTACGTAAAAAGTGTTTAATATTCACTTGATTACAGGTTGCTGTTGCGCACTGAAATGCTGGCACTGTATATCAGACAACTGTGATATAGACCCGGATGATAACGAAAGAGCTGAGCAGAGAACATGTAAACGAGGTCAATTTTGTCAGGTAATATAGAAAATTGGTTACTTAAAAAAGTATTAGTCCTAAAAAAGTGGCGAAAGTTGTTGACCATGGCGGTACAAATTCGGAGCTAAGTCACATTCGTTGATGCCACAAATGAGGAAAAAAGAACCGGAGTGTAGTACAATTAGAACATGTCAGAGGTCATCTCAGACTAAGATATTCCATAACAGTTAAGCAACTGGTGGTTGTTGTCCGTAAAATTGAGATCGAGATCAATATTGAGGATTTTTATATTGCAGTTTTGAAATTATGGTCGTGAATTGTCTGACAAATGGCACTGTATGTCATTTAAGTCCAATAACGTGAAAACTGATCGTTCAAAGAATGCCTTTCAAAATCAAAATATGTTCTTATTGATAAAGAGACTCCATTCTTTAGTATAAAATTTTGGTTAAGGATTATACAATTAACTCTTGTTGTTTCGAAAATTAGGATGAGTCGAAGTTTTCTTGTGGTAACATGTGAAACTATTTATTCTAAATTCTCTTTTTCAAGTTTAATATTTTTAATATTTCCATATATATAGCAGATATATTCAATGTTAATTCTTCAACTACCTTCTATCTCGTTTCAATCTTTAATTTACAAATTTGCAACAAATTCGGAGATCGGATGTTTTTACAACAGCATTCCATTTTTGTCAGACTAGAGTAATACTTTAAATACTCAATGACCTGTTAAATGAAAATTACAGGAACTTAATTGGTAAAGTTAAATGTAACGATATTCCGAGACACTTTAATGCTTTGCAACGGTTGTAAAAGCTGATGTCTTAATGTGTCTTTTTATTTTATTTCAGAAAGTTTACTTTGAGATGCATAGTACATTCGAAAACAAACAATTATATTCCACTGTTCGCGGTTGTGCATGGGATTGTTCGCCTAAAAACGATTTTAGAAATTGTTCACGGGACCTTTATTCCTCAAGAGGATGTATTGAAAAAATGTGTTGCAATGACAACGATTTGTGTAATGGCAGTAACAGAGTTCACGTGACAGGAATATCAGGAATTCTTGGAATGCTTATTTTAACAACGATCATATCTTATATGGGTTTTACATAGTCAATCAAAAGTGGTCGCGATTTTAGCCTTTACTTTAATGAATCAAAATTATTGCAGTTTTTATATCAGACATCGTTATGAGAATATTTTGAGGTGATACATTATCTGAACTTATTTTTGCATATTTATAATGTTATATTTAATGATACAAAATTGAATACCAATACACGATTTAAGTTTAATATATCTTTTTGTTAAACTTATGTTGAGAGTTCTACTTTGTTTTCAGATTTTCAAATTTAAAGTTCAATACTTGCGAGATGTAAATACGGCGTCAATTGTTATTCGATTGGAACCATACAATAATGTATAGATGAATGTTTCAATGGTGCAGACAGGTTATCCAAGTGTTCACTTTACCTTCAAGCTCATTTAAAACTTCATACATGTACCGCTCGTACACAATAATTTCCTAGTCCCCCCTCCTGATTTGAATGTCCATATAACTTGTTCAAGCGTTGTCAAATTGCATATATTTTTTTAACTTCCAGAATTACTTAACTTTTATAACTTAAAACCCTCAATATTGATCTATCAGTATCAATTACTGAAGAAAAAAATTAGACGTTTGGTAATTCAAATCATAATGAGTATTTGTGTTTGTTTTCTGGGAAAAACAAGTGTTCTGTAATTTGATGTAGATCTGTGTTCTGTCTATTTATAAACTATGTTGTACAAAATGGTGTGTCACGATTGGTCATCTTTTCAACTAGACCAGTTTATCAATTCTTTTTTTTAAATGTTATAAATAAAAACAATATATTTTTGTTGCTCCGTCGTGACCCTTGCAATTATGTCAAATTCGCTATGAAACACAAAATAGCGATACGAATTATTTTGAAGTATTCTTGAAATTCACCCTTTTTTCTATACTATTTTTTGTCCTATACCGATCCAATCAAAAAGACTGTGATTGTTTCTTTGAAATATACAAGTTAAAGATATTATTGTCAATTGTAAGATGTATGGGTATCTCATAACTTATGTTTTCTTAGGTTTTATGAGCGTAGTGCCTCTGCAGATGAATAATAAAAATGGAATTTTTCTGAGTACAAAAAGATAAAAATGAATGCGAATGAGACAATCATACCAACAAAACGAAACAATTATACAGCAACATCATTCGTTCATTAAGCTTATTAAAAGATAAAAGATAAATAAAGTCGGTTCAAAATGTGAGAACTAGCTTAAGAAGCCACTGATGTTTGAGGAATACTGTCACTGAAATCAAACCCAATAGAAAACACCACTACATGTAACGAGTTTCATTAAGTCTTATCATGATTATCTTATAGAATGAAAATCGATAGTATTTGGGACAGGTCAGTAAATGTTCAAAACCGCCAATCAGAAGAAAAATAAATGTTTTAACTGAATTAGACTATTACACACATGCTATTGAAAGACGGTCTCTCTTTTCTGATATTACACAAACCAATATGTATCCAAGTTGACGAGTGAGCCGTTATGTTTTATTAGTATCTCTTCTTCTTCTTCTGTCTTTTTTTGTTATAGACAACTTGGAATTGGCCAAATATCGTTTTGTTCTTTAACTTTTACTTACGATTTTATATGAAGGTTTACTATTATCACTATAAGATGATGGTAGCATGTTGTCATGAACTACATCTTTGGCATTGATTTTATTAGACCCTTTTGTGTCCGTAAGATATATTTTTTTTCTTTTGACATAGTATTGTGCAATTTGTAACTTTATTGTGTTAACTACCTCAATCCAAGTATTCTTTTTCTTGTCAAAGTGAAAGCGTTTCAGCGCACCTGAGGTCTTGTTGTCCGGTGGAATCATGCCCTACATCTTAATATGATAAATTGGTAAATATATTTTAAATAGTTTAGTTCCCCAGTCTTATACAATATGCTTTCTGAATAGCTTTGATCCGTCCTTTCTAGTGTACCATATGATTTGTCCCTGTGAGACACACTGGACCCATTTCATGTTATTAATTTTTCATATCTGTAAAACTGTTCAGATTCCTATCACTAGATTACTTAAAAACCCATGTTTAATCCTACCTTTATACAAAAGGAAATGCCTATACATTTTAAAAACAACATCTTATCCATTGAGTCAAAATATTATACTGTTCTTAAAAACGCAATTGATAGAAACAATTTTAACAAAAAATACTTGCTTTCGTAATTATTGACAATAGTTTTGACAACTGTTCGCAGAACGACCAGTTAGAAATTTCATTCATATTCAAGCCGAGAAGATACTAAAAATTCTCAATGGTAAATTATTCAAAACTTTTAGCAGTCAGTCATTCAAAAGCATTAAAAGTTAGATTTAATGCTCATAAATACAAGATAATTGTTTCAAAACTTTAAATGCAAGGACATTTATTAATGAGAAATAAGACGGAGGAAATTGGCTAGCTCATTCTTTTACCTTAGATCTTTTTTTTTAATCTCCACATTTCTATTAATATATATTCGTACATTTGATATAAATACTTGAATAACCATCATGTCGTCGAAGTAAAAGTCAACTGTTCATTGTATCAATGATGTCTTTTTCCCTAATCAGATTAGAAATAGAAAATCAGATATCTTACAGTCAATATTTTGTTTCATTTCCTCTCTTTTTATATCACATATGTAAACATTCGATCACGAAGAAATTCTGCATTCCACGTTTAATCAGGAAACAAAAGGTTTGTTTAACTCAATACTAAAACATCTCTATTATTGTGTTAATGGCTGCATGCAAACGGTATATCTGACTTTGCTTCCAGAGGATGCATATATAGTGTGTATACGTCAACGAAAAAAAAAAAGACATTTTTTTTTAAATTTTTAGTTCCGTTTGTATGTTTTGGAGTTTAGTGTGATGACCATTTACACTGATATAGTACATATTTTGTATAGGGATCAGCTGAGGCCCGCTTCCGGTCGTTGAATTTTCTTCGGCTGTTTTCTGTCCTTTGGTCGGGTTGTTGTCTACTTGACACATTACCTATTTCTATCCTTAATTTTATATATAGTTCAACATGTTATCTTCAATAGTAGATATATCCAGCACTATATATCTGCCTCTATAGTATAGAAACTACTGTCTATAGATTTAACAAATAGCTATCAAAGATCTGACATTAACACTTAATCCCTTACAGAACAAACACTGTACGAACACGTATTTTAGTAGATGAAGTTCTACACTTAGATACATTACGTTCTGTCGTAATAAAATTAACGGTACTAATTTTCTTGCACCAGATGCGCATTTCGACAATACATGTCTCTTCAGTGATGCTCGTGGCCAAAATATTTGAAATCCAAAGCTTATATAAAAGATGAAGAGCTATAATCCAAAAGGTTCAAAAAGTAAAGCCAAATCCGTGAAAGGAATCAGAGCTTTGCATGAGGGAGATACATTCCTTAATTTATAATAATTTCTATCATTTTGTAACAGTAAATTTTAATAACACAAAAAAATCCGTATTTTCATGCCAGTACTGGCTACTGGGGTGGTGATACCCTCGGGGACTAATAGTCCACCAGCAGAGGCATCGACCCAGTGGTAGTAATAAAATTAACGGTACTAATTTTCTTGCACCAGATGCGCATTTCGACAATACATGTCTCTTCAGTGATGCTTGTGGCCAAAATATTTGAAATTCAAAGCTTATATAAAAGATGAAGAGCTATAATCCAAAAGGTCCAAAAAGTAAAGCCAAATCCGTGAAAGGAATCAGAGCTTGTAAATGATGGAAATGAAAAAAAAGGGCAAGTCATTATGAACTTATTCTACAAGGAAGAGTTGTTGTGTAAAAACCATTTGATGGATATATTTGTCACCCTTTTCATGTTGGGTATTTTCTATTGCCAATATCAATTTAAATGTCGAATATCTATCGTTTAAGGTAAACGAAGAAACACACGTCCAATCCCCGAAAAAAACGACAGAAAAGATGCATTGCTAACGAGTTTAGTTCTTTATTAAGATTTGCTTATATATATATATCAATCATAACTGAATAATATTTAAGCAAACGTTCAATTCCAACCTGTTTTTGTAAATGGATGATTCCTCAATCTAGTAATACTTTCAATACCTTATTTCAAAAGGTTGAGCTTATGTTCTTTATTTTCTACGTAGTTTCAATATTAACTGTCTTCATTAGATACAAATAAGAATGTAATGTAAAACTTTCTAAAATCCTCGTTATTTTCATGTTTCATTAATTTGACCCTGGTTTTTGATGAGGTTCTTGTTGCTCAGTCTTTAGATTTCTGTGTTGTTATTTGAACTTTTGTCTATTGCTAATTTTTTTGCCATGGCGTTGTCTGTTTATTTTCGACTAATGAGTTTGTTTGGTATCTTTTGCCTCTACTTTATTATACTAAAGTGTCAATAATAACCATTAGGGAATCCTCATTAAGAGACCAATTTCCTCTGAATTCATTTATCTAGACAAAATTTCAAGGTTTCGTCTACATCCGCTACATGTGTTTCCTTGGAGTTTGCCACACTATTTTGATGAAATGTTGAGCATGAAACCATATTATAAAATTAAAAAGCTGGCTCATAATTGCAAGTTTTAAAGCTTCCTGCAAACTTTTCAATAAAGAGCTATCATTTATTTTGCATCCATAGGCATATGCAAACCTTGAATGTTTACCTCGGTGGTTAGTGATTTTGTTTGGTTTTGGTAAAAAATACCAAGTAGGCAAAACTTGGGAAACTGTTTAAAGAAGTTTACCGTTTGAAGACTTCCATATTTGATTTACGCAATTGATAAATACAAAGGCAAACAAACGAAAAAAAAGAAACACACTAAAACAAAAACAGGAAAAAGAAATACATTTCAAAAACAAACAGGCAAGCAAACAAATAAAAAAAAAATGCCGATATATTACTATTTATATTGAATATAAATCATAATAATCTATGCACCATGTATAAAGTCAAAAGAATACAAACGGCTACACAGAGAACATAGAAGAAAGATAGGTTCACTTAACAATCAGTTCGAAATGAATTAAAAACAAGAAAAATTTGAATAAAATTATGTCCAAACAAATGTTCATTGTAGCAAAACCTACTGAATTTGCAGCAAAACGAAGCTTGAATTTTAACATGCATGGTTATATGAATGTTAAAACCTCCAACACCATTTCCTATTAAATGAATTATGTCAAAAGTTTCTTAGAAATATAGAATGTAGGTTGCATGCAGATTTTTCAACATTGTAACCACGCAATAAAAAAACTGAAAACTAAATACTTGATACATTTAGTTGAGACTTCATAAAAATTGATATACTTGTTAATAGCTCGAAACTAGTTAATTTGAATGTTTATAACTTTTTTTTCTATGCCAGGGAGTTCATTTATGCTACGTGAAGACGGACTGTGTCAGAAATTGATAATATCACAGACTTCCTTTAACGAGTGTTCTTAATCAACCGAGACAAGATTTGGTCTTATCAATACACTACACTTAACTATATAGGCGATCGTATGTCCTGTGGTTTTACAATATTAACCTTAAAGCATTCAGTGTTAAATCAAATTACTAAGAGTATATTCATAAACCTACACGGTATTGGAATTATTTCCTCTGAAACCATACATGTCTATAATCATTTGAAGAAATTAGAGAAGCTATACTGATAGTACTTTGTAATCCGTGTTTCTTATCTAACGGGAAAAAACGTTCAAAAATCACTCAGATATCAAATTAAATAAAAAGGAGATTTAATTCTCAAATGTTTATTACTTTGACAAATATATTGTGATAATATATTCTGTATTTACATTTTTTGTGGACTATACGGAAATTGTATTTTAATATGATTAAATCTGACAGATATTCGTAAAACATACTTTGGCATATTTTTTTCATGTTAAATCTAGTGAAAGTGATCAACTCTAAAAGTGTATTGTAATATTTAAAATTATATTGTTCAAGTAAATTCCCAATAGATGTGGATATTCATTATCATAGACAACAATACAGGAGAAAAGGCTGTTACTGTTAAAAATGTATTAAATGCAGTCCTCGAGGGATACATCTGTAAACGAAAATTGTGATCCTTTTAAGATACAAGTATTATTTAAAGACTCCAATTATTTTACATTTGTGATTTCGGGGCCATTTATAGCCGACTATGCGATATGGGCTCTGATCATTGTTGTAGGCCGTACGGTGACCTATAGTTGTTCATTTTTGTTTCATTTGGTCTCTTGTGGAGAGTTGTCTCATTGATAACCATACCACATCTTCTTCTTATATCCAAATATCACGTTGAATAGTAGAACCGTCCAGACACGGGAAAGATGCAAAATAACTAGATACTTAAATATTATATTGCTTCTAACATTTTAACAACTATATACTCTTAACTGATAAAGAAAACCAGGGGCCTGTTTATCGAAGCTCTCTTATGATTAGGACGTGTCCTAAGACCAACTTAGGGCACATCTTAGTCCTTAGCGGGTTTATCAAACATGTCTCAACTAAGGAAAATCCTAGGAATTGTCCTAACTTTAGGATACCAATTTAGGTGTCTTAAGATGGTCTTAGGATGGTCCTAACTTTAGGATATATTCAATTTCGCCTTTTGATCATTTTCACACGTATTGTTGTTTTTACCAGTAGTAAAATAGTTGAAATACTCCGGATTTATATGAAAAATGCACGAGATTTGTCTTTGGACTGTTAAATATTGAAACCTTGGCACTTCGAATTCAACTCACTCAAAAACATGTAATGATTTTTACCGATTATATATCTAGTTTACAATTAGTTTGTTAAATTTTTATATAAAACGTAGTTATTATTTTTGTCTTATGTTTTGTTTAATACAGTTTAAATGTACAAATATTATACAATAATCATTTATTATCTGTAATGTAACACTAATAATTAGTTTCTAATTAACTATATTTGAAAAAACAAAATTATTGATAAAATATGATATCATATTGTATTTTTTCATATCATACCTGTCAACTGACCCGGATTCTGCGGGTGTGACCCGAGATTTTCACAATTCTAAGGGATCACCCGGATGACCCGCCGGGTCATTGAAATAACCCGGAAATTCTGAAAATGACCCGATTTCATCCGTATTTCTTAGCCTTGACTGGCTTGAGATTGATTTTCATAAGTAATATTCCTTTGAAA
>CM034353.1:55263691-55280716 GCA_019925275.1 Mytilus edulis
CGTACATCGGTATATACAATTTTTATACAATCTACTAAACGAACTACGAGATCGTCTTGTCAATTCGGAAGAACGTTTTCATGCCCAGACGCGTCTTCCAACCAATCTGAAATGTTTGAATCGGGACCATCAAATTCGAATATTTCGCGCCTACGAGTCCGATCTTCAATCAGAAGATCAGTTTCTTCTCGAAATTTAAAGGTGGGTTGCGAGATGGGATATTTATCAATCCAAGAAACCAGACCAATTAACTCTGTGCAACATTGGAGCTGACGCCGAAAGAACTTTTCCCAAATATATTTTGTATTTTGCAAATACTTTTCAACATGCCAACCGCAACCGGTACTGTTGTATGCTCTTTCAGCGCTCTGAAACGTGGAAAAAGTATCTGATATAGACCATGGAACAAGAAAAACTTTCGTTACTTACACTGCTTTACGTTCATTCTGATAGAGAGATAGTGCCACGTTTAACAATACTAGGCAAAGGAAAATTTTACTCTCCTTAAGGACTTCGGTTGTTAACTTCAGACTTACATAAGGTCTTACATACGAGCGTCACATTCATATATTACCAAATTAAAAATTGATTGTTTGAATTACTTTGTTTTCGTATGTTAACATATATGTTATGAGATGATTCAGTTCTCTAGCCCTTTTCTTTCTCTGAAGCATAATGAATTGTCGAGCAAGTTTTTATATTTTTTCAAGTCAGTTTAAGTCCTTGATTTGATGTATAGTTAACACTCAACTGTGCATACTGCAATTCAAAATTAACCATCTTAGATCGAAAACAGTTTCTGCAAAAAAAGGGTCCAAATTGTTTTCGCCTCACTCCACTTGGCGAAATGTGTTGCCTCGCTCGGCAACTTCTGAGTGCAGATCATTATAAGTCTAGCTACGCCACTATAATTGTATATAAATGAGCTGTTAACTTCCATTAATCTTGTCTCAGTTAAAACTTCAAAATATAGAGGAATCTCCAAGACAGTTCAGTGGGAATTGACACAAAACTCATTATCATCTTCGATTATGTCAATATGAATTAACTGTACTCAGTATCAAAAATGCAATAATGATGATATCTTTCCTTGGTTGTTACATCACAAAATTCGTACTTAGCATTATCAAAACACCAGGTGGATCACGTTGAGCCGGATCTACCTACTAATCGGAGTACCTAATATAATGAGAACCCCCATTTGGAGGGCTACTGTAAGTGGAACTTTGTAGAATGGTGTTTTTTCCCCTGTCGAATTATTTGATATTTTCCCTGTGGTGCATTCGGCATCTTTTGAAGACCGTATTATGAACCCATTTAGACATATATTTACCTTACTGAGTAATACAGATTTTGATTAAGTTACTAAATGGCATTACCTACCAGTAAAAAAAATTATAAACTTTTGTTTACAACATATAAAAAATAAGAATATTGAAATAACTTTTAGCTATAAGCAGTTTGGGTTAAGTTTGTCATTTAATTCTATTAAGGTTCAATCTCTACCATTGTCAGGTTCAATCCACCATTTTCTACATTTGATAATGCCTGTACCAAGTCAGGAATATGACAGTTGTTGTCCGTTTTATCCTTTGAGTTTGCCATTTGATTAGGGACTTTCCATTTTGAATTTTCCTCGTAGTTCAGTATTTTTGTGATTTTACTTTTTAAACTAAACTGAATTACATGAATCGTCCTTGTGACCAACAAACCCTATGAAATGGAACACGCTACATATTAATGTGGTTGTTGAACTTAAATTAACATCATCCGCGTTTTTCGTGCGTCGTGTCGATGGTTGATTAAATGGTATCTAGGCCAAATCATGTACAAAACGCTGATACATGTCATGTTAATTGTTTCTTTTGGATTTTGTAAATTTGAATACGTTTTAGAATGTTTTCAATAAAATAAACGTTGTTGATCAAGAATTTTACAGTGTCTTCTTGTACATGTAACACTTCATTGATACTTGAAAACGACAGCGTCTTTATGTTGTCATTTAATAACATTTTTTCTTTTAAATTGTAATTATAATGATGATTGCATTATGTTTGTATGGATTGAGCATTGCTTCAGATTTCATGAATACCAATTTATAAATGTGTGTTGATCTATTTTTATTTTAGTGACATATAAACATCGAATTTGTTATGACCGCGAGTAAAAAGAAGGGTGTACGCGTGGAGCTGAAGATGATTATTCATCAGGACAAATGTGATCACCACAGTCTTTGGTTGCTCAGTCTTTTACTTTCAATATAATGTTTTGTAAACTTGCTTGTCGTTTCGTGTTTTTTGAATTTTTTCTTTTCTTTTTTTCATGGCATGGTCGGTTTCTTTCACCTTATCAGCTTATAAAATTCCACTGAATATTCCTCATCCTTTTTAGCATTTGAGGGTATCCCAACCGGCTCCTCTTATTGTTTCATGCACTTTTTTCCTATACATCTTTTAACTTTTTAAGCAAATTTTGGAGAACCAATCATCGTTAATGGATCAACATTCAGATTTACTTTAGCACGGCCTTGCCTCGTAAAAACACCCTCTAGCAAGTAAACCTCAGTATTTTTAGCAATGGCGTTGTCGGTTTATTTTCAATCTATGAGTTTGACTGTCCCTCGGGTATCTTTCTTCCCTCTCTTATTTTACATTATTAGTTTTTGTTTCTTATCCGCTATTTTAATCAAATGAACAATATAAACTATATATTCCAATTTATAAAGAGATTCAAAAAAAAAATTCTATGTAAAAAAAAGTATGATATGCATTAATTTTTATAATTTCATTTATATATACCGATCTATTTGCATTCTGCATTATGAAAATTGCACCGCTCATCATGAAATGACTCTGGACATTGTCAAAGTGTACTTTTAAAATTATGTAGATATATTGTGATATAACACTTTATACGTCAAGCATTCATATTGACATAAAAAGAACGTTTCGTGAGTCATATATAAATATATATATATTTGTGGATACAAAGGACAATCTGTTTCCAAATGCGTATCTTAATTTATTTACTCAATGCATTTCCAACAATATGTAATCCAAATTTAATTTTCGGAACCGGTGAAGGATAAGCTTATATTCAATTGAAGGAATGCTCATACGAATTTTCACATTTTTTTCTATCTATTCACAAATTGGGAGTATTTGCAATGATATTTATGTGGTAATCAATAAGAGATCATCCCTGTAATACACTGTGTTAAACAAATCATCTTTACCTGTTAACGGCACGTAACGGCATGGTCTGTACATATATTAACCCATCAGGTTTTGGGTGGGGTATGTGTTGCTCAGTCTTTAGTATTTTAATGTTGTGTTTTGTGTGCTACTCTTCGTCTATTAGGGTTTGTTTTTTTTGTTTTGTTTACGTAATTCAGCAATGACGTTGTCAGTTTATTTTTAATGTTTGAATATACTTCTGGTAGTTCAATGACAAATTCATAAAAGAAAGGAAATAACTAAATTGATGATATGTCAGCATTAGTTGATCGACCCCAAGTTCTACCGTCAAAGTTTGTATTGAGTTTTATGAAGTTACAAGGAATGTTTATATCTATCGACTTTACTCGCCAATGCTTCGTGTAGGTCGAGTGCTAAAATCTCTGTTCGTTTTGGAATCCTTAAAACTATCCAAGAGGTCTATCGATGATTTTTGCAATACAAAATTTCTGACCTTGTACAATACCTTCAGTTTTCATTGACTGTTCGAATGTACTTGCTTTCCTCCTGGTCAACCTTCCACGCAGCCCTCGACTAATGTACTACTTGTTGATTTCTTTTTGATAATATTTTTGTTAGTTTTTTTTATTTCATTTATTTGATTAATTTTGTGTATAGCCCAATTATAAATCTTCTAGATCTTTTGTTTGGTCCTCATTTTGACTTAGATATGTTCGACTAAATATAAGGTCTGTAAGTAAATTTTAGTGTCACAATCTAAAATCATACATCCTACATTATACATAAAGGCAACAGTAGTATACCGCTGTTCGAAGAGAAAAAAACAAATTCGGGTTTTAAACTAAAACGGAGGGAAACGTATCAAATATAAGAGAACTACGACACAACAGAAACACAACATTAAAATGTAACAGAAACGAACTATAATATAACAATGGCCATTTTCCTGACTTGGTACAGGGCATTTTAAGAAAAAATGGTGGGTTGAACCTGGTTTTGTGGCATGCCAAACCTCCCCGTTAATGGCAATGTTAATTATAACATTAAAATGACAATATTACATGAAAGGACTATATACAAATAAATTGGAGAAAATATAGGACAGAGAAAAAACCAAAAATAGCCAACAAAAGGTACCAGTTTAAAAATCTAATACGCCAGACGCACGCCACGTCCACACAAGACAAACCAGCGACGCTCAGAGGAAAAGAGTACAAAGTTGAAGATTAATGAGGACCAAAAGTTCCAAAAAGTTGTGACCAATACGGCCAGGGTTATCCACCTGGGACAAGAACATCCTTATTAATTAGAATAATTCATACTTTTGCAAACAGTAAATTTTATAAAATGACTATATAATAGATAGACATGATTAAACTGAAGTGGTGACTAGCTACAGAATAAAAACAGATACATTACAAAATACACAGCCGTGTTAGTCAAAGCCAGTGCAACGCACAAAGTACAAAGTGACGTCACATTTGAATTTCTAAAACGAGTTCCCAAAATTAAGAAAGAATTTGGATGAACATCAGAGAAAAGCACCATAAAAATATATTAGACTCCTGCCTTAAAAAAACATATGAGATACTTTAGTTTTACCTCATGCCAAATAAATGTATACACAATTTAAAAATTATTTTCAAATTTATAAATGATTTAAACGTATAAAACATTTTTTTTTTAAGATAAAGAATTGTACACTAGAAACAAACATTCAACAATCAATAATCAATGGACTTGATGATTTCCTATAACCTCAGGGTTTATGACTCTGCTGGTGGCTATTCTTTTTTATATGATTATTTTCTATACATTATCTGTTGAAGTTATCGAAACACTAAAGTTTTTTTATCCGCAGGCATACGTTGCCTAATCAGTATTTGGGGGCATTTTTAGATTCCATTATATGCAAGTTCCTATTTGGTTTGCCCTCCCAACTGTCAATTTGATCGCCACTGATGAGTCTAGAATCGACCGAACCATCTTCATGTGTACAAAATTATAAGCATTGTGTCTTTGATGATGGTGTACGTGAAATATGACATTCATGTCTCCTTTTTCTGTTTTTTTTAAACATTGTCTTATTAAATGTTGTGAACATTATAGTTGTTCACATTATTTCATTTACATTAAAAAGTAAAATAACAATAATACCGAACTCCGATGAAAATTAAAAACGAAAAGTCCGTAATCCAATGGCAAAATCAAAAGCTAAAACACACAACGAATAGATATCAACTGTCATATTCCTGACCTGTAGAAAATGGTTGATTAAATATTATAACCCCTTGTGGCGTTTGTTTTAATTTTCTAATAATTAATTAATTAACTAATATATATTTAAAAGGCTAATTTACAGTAGATAACCTTCTATTTTTTATGCCCCACCTACGATAGTAGAGGGGCATTATGTTTTCTGGTATGTGGGTCCGTTCGTCCGTCTATTCGTCCGTCAGTTCGTTCGTCCGTTCGTCCCACTTCAGGTTAAAGTTTTTGGTCAAGGTAGTTTTTGATGAAGGTAAAGTCCAAACAATTTGAAACTTAATACACATGTTCCTTATGATATGATCTTTCTAATTTTAATGCCAAATTAGACTTTGGACCCCAATTTCATGGTCCACTGAACATAGAAAATGATAGTGCAGTTTCAGGTTAAAGTTTTTGGTCAAGGTAGTTTTTGATGAAGTTGAAGTCTAATTAACTTGAAACTTAGTACACATGTTCCTTATGATATGATCTTTCTAATTTTAATTTCAAATTAGAGTTTTTACCCCAACTTCACGGTCCACTGAACATAGAAAATGAAAGTACAAGTGGGGCATTCGTGTACTGGGGACACATTCTTGTTTTGTATTTAATGCGCAATAATGGCAATTTTACCTAAAATTAATATATTTTCTTGTGATTCTATTAAACGGATATAAATCCAATGCATATTTATAAGAAAATTTAATAAAAATATATTCATGTTGAAACCTTAGATAATAGGTTCTAAACTTTATAGGCCGATGTAAAAACTTGTACTTAACGTTAAACAGCTTTTGCACAGTTAACTTGAGAACCCAATATTTTGTTTATTTTGTTTTACTCTAAGGTATAAATAATCCAATATTGTGTTATAATTTATTTTTTAAGCGTGTCATTTTCGGCAGAGAAAAATAAAGAAGACATATATTTATCGTTCATGAAAAAGAAGAAAACTTGTTTCACTATCAACTCTATCAAACTAACTGTTTGGATCTATAGTTGATATATAAAGGCAACAGAATTATACCGTTGTTAATAGTCATTCATCGATTCAACTGAATCATATCCGGGTCACAAACCAAAACCGAGGGAAACACATCAACTATAAGAGGAAAACAATGGAACAACAGATGCACCGAACTGCTATAAAAACTAACACCAGAATACATAGAAACGGACTATTGATAACAACTGCAATATTCCTGACTTGGTACAGGACATCGAATGATATAGATAATCGTGAATCCGTGTTCTTCTAGCTTCAAAAATTCAGCTTATTTTTTTCTAACTGACAAATAAATTTACAAAATTGTAGGTTGACTCCTTATAGGAGATATTTTCCCTCAATGACGATTAATGGTTTTTATCATTTTTTTGAAAGAAAGAAAACTGTAAACAGCAGCTTTTACTCGTAATGTTTAACCATTACTTTCTTATTAAGCCAATATTATAGTAGATAAAAAATATATACTACTGATTCTGTTTTAAACCTTACATATATATCCTTTATTTTTATTTTATGTTCATTTTTATTAAATATTACATTGAATACTAGAAGAGTCATCATAATTGAAAGCGTCCGAACATTAATCAATGTTTATTTTGAATTTTTTAAAGTTTTTACTCGTGTACTAGAAAAAAGGAATAAATAGATATCTTCAGCAGTAATAACATGAGCGGGAATTTTGTTCATTCGTCTATTACAATTGAAGAAAACACATGTTTTAAAAACAACTGCACCAAATCTGGAACAGTTGTTATCAATTCGTTTGATGTGTTAGAGCTTTTCATTTTGCCATTGGATTAGAGATTTTCCATTTGAATTTTCCTCAGTGTTCGGTATTTTTGTTATTTGCTTTTTTTAATACATTTTAAGTCGTCAAAATGTACGGATAATGCCTTTTTCCATTTGAAAAAATATATTTATTGAAACGTTTGAACTAAATAATTTACACATAATGAACGTTGTTAATACCAGAATAATAAAGAGTATTTGTTTCAATTGATGACATTATCAAATTAGAAGACATACATTACCTAGCTAAAAACGCACAAAAGCTACAGATAAAAGTTAAATGACAAAAGATGTTCCAATAAAAAAGACAGGAGAACATCTGATTTGTGTAATTGATAAATACTTGTCATTCGTATTGTACAGATTCGACGATAATTCTAACTCAGTGATGTCACAATGGAAGAAAAGATAATGCTTTGTTCTCTCGTTTTCAAAGAAAAATGCATTAAATTTCCAACTTAAAAAACTGCCAAATTTAAGTTTAAAATGTTTTTCGGGAAGGTATTTTATTGATGTCTCCATATTTCTGGTGATCCTTTATGATATGCGCATCGAACATTATTACGAAGAGAGCCTGACATTTAACATAATTATTATGTTTGAGAATTTAAAGTGACTACTCAAAACGAAAATGTCACTGTTGAATAATGTTTAATATAACAAAACCACCAATATAAGAAAAAAAATGAAAACAAAGCACGTTATTAATTTCATTCGTCCAATAATAATATTTTTTTTAGAAAACTGACCTTCATTTTTTGTTCGTTTTTCTACGCAATTATTTTGAAAATACTGATGAAAATAAGCAATAGATTTTGACGTTCATATGTTTGATTGTGTAACATTTACAATTGTTTGGTGTACTGGCAAACATATGAAAACATATGCTCAAATGTAGATGTGAAATACTTTTAACTTTACATTGGTATACTTTCTAGAGTTTTCTTTCGTACACTGTCCATATGTCACGTACGTCAGAGATTGTGCTTTTTGTTATATACTGAAAGTATGCACCAAGTTCGTTTCATTAGTTTTCATTTATACAAAACCAAGCCATCAATGCACCAAGTTCGTTTCATTAGTTTTCATTTATACAAAACCAAGCCATCAATGCACCAACTTCGTTTCATTAGTTTTCATTAATACAAAACCAAGCCATCAAGTCACCTTATTAAAATTTTGGTCAACAGATGTACAATCTTCAATTCTTTATTTTCCACATCGATGAATAATGTCATTTATTTTCAGTTATGAAAAGAGATAATAATTAACAGTAGCAAAACCAAGTATATTAAAGCTCCTAACAACTCATGTAACCTAAAATCAAATTGCAACTTTTGTTGGTGTCAACGATTTGAAAACAATTCAAATGAGACTTTGGTTATATGTTGCACTGCTTTGCATTTATTTAACTGAATATTCAATCGAAAGTAAGTAGACTTTAAATGCAATTAATGAAAACAATTAATATTGGCATTATAAATTATATTGCAAATAAGTCTTGTGTGTCAACATTTCCTAAATACTTTCTAAATGTTCTTAAAAACTGGTGTTGTTGATTTTATGTTACATTTCATTGATTTGACATATCATTTGATTACACGTTTTATTTATATTAATACGTATTAATGGTTTATGAGTAGCTGTATTGATTGGTGACATACTATTCTAACACTCGTTATAGACAAAACCAGTATTAAAGAAACAGTGTTTCACTGCAGTTCTTTATACTTAAATTAACAAACAGGTCTCTGAAGAGACGCGGACGATTAAACTGAAATAAATCCGTGTCACAAACCAAATCTGAGGGAAACACATCCCATATAAGAATAAAACAACGGAATAACACAAACACTGAACTGCTACAAAAACAAACACCAGCATATATAGAAACAGATTATTTGAATTCAACTGCGATATTTCTGGCTTGGTACAGACATCGATTGATATCGATAATTGCGAATCCTTGTTTTTCTAGCTTCAGACATTTTGCTCATTATTTTAACAGACAAACATTAGTATGCAAAGATATATAACTCTAACAAATTCAGAAAAGAGCAGAGGAATATATAGAACTGAGAACGAGTATGGTCTTGATAAACATGTTAAGATGTCTTAAAATAAAAGGACGACAATTATAGTTCATTGTAAAAGGAACAGTACTTTCTAATACATACCATATCAGAGCTAGAAGCTTAAATGAAAAACAGTTTTTATTATTTATTTTTGTATATCTAAAAATCACAAATATTTCAACATGGCGAAAATCGTGGCTCGACTCCACATTAAAATTTAGCCCTAAATGACGACTTTTATCAATGATCTACATTTTTGCTTATACTTTTTAAATATATAAAAGACGAAGTGAAAAATGTCAAAATTATCAATCAGACAAGATTTATACAATTGTTGGTCGATTCCTTACAGGAGATATTGCCGTTTTTTTCATTTTTGGACAAAAATATTAAAAAAAAATGCAAAATTGCTCTACAGGGTAAGATCTATACATTTTTCAAGATTGTAGAAACTTATTATACATGTATGCATTGTTGCCTTTTACTGGAAATTTGTATCCATTTATTTTAAAGCCAACATTATAGTAGATAAAACAAGATAATACTACTGTTTCTGTTTTTAACCTGACATTATATATATCATTTGTTGATTTGATGTTAATTTTCAATACTAAATTGAATACTAGAATATGTCTCATAATTAAAAATGTCCGAGCATTTATCAATGTTTATATCCCATAGTTCATTCAGATTTCACATTTTCAGTTAAATGTATATGGATGAAAAGATTTAAAATTTGTGTCTTCACTTATGTACAAGATAAAAGGAAAACATAAATATTTTCAGCAGTTATAACATGATTGTGAATTTTCTTCCGTCGTTTATAAGAAATGCAGTAAACATATGTTAAATAAATATACCAAATCTGGAACAGTTGTTATCCATTTGTTTGATGTGTTTGTGCTTTCGATTTTTTTGCCATTTGATTACGGAATTTTCTTTGTTGAATTTTCCTCGATTCTCTTTTTTTTTTAACTTTTTTCAGTACATCTTTACAATGATATACTGTCTACTGCGTCCTTTCATATAGTTGTACACTGTCCATATGTCACGTACGTCAGAGAGTGTTCTTTTTGTTATATACTGAAAGTATGCACCTAGTTCGTTTCATTGGTTTTCATTTGTACAAAACCAAGCCATCAATGCACTTTAATAACATTTTTGTCACCAGATGTACGATGTTAAATTCTTTATTTTCCACATCAATGCATAATGTCATAATATTTCCAGTTATGAAAAGAGATAATACATAATAGTAGCAAAACCAAGTATATATAAAGCTCCTTACAACTCCTGTAACCTAAAATCAGACTACACTTATAAGCAACTGCAACTCTAGTCGGTGTCAACGATTTGCATGAGAATAATTCAAAATGAGACTTTGGTTATATGTGACACTGTTTTGCATTTATTAAACGAAATATGCAACTGAAAGTAAGTACACTTAAAAATGCAATTAAAGAAAAATGTTAATTATAATTAAGCATAATAAAATAAAATGAAAAAAATTCTTGTGTGTAAAACATTTCTAAATGTTATTACAAACCCAATGTTTCCCCCAATTTTTGGCCCCAAAATATAGCATTTTTACAAATTTGTTAGAATTAAAAACCTTTAGCTATTTATTGCAAAATATAATACTTTCATAAATATTGGCCGTTGTTTGACAATTCAATGCACATGTATCAGGTAATAGCATCACATATTACTGAAATCCAGTCTATTTTAGCAGTTATGCTAATTTTACGACAGTTTTTGTCTAAAATGGACGGGGTCGCATTTGAGTTCATTCTTAATATTTAAATATATGTTGTATTCGATCCTAAAACATAACATATATACTAAAGGTTAAGAATGAACAGGAATGCGGCCATTTCCATTTTAGACAAAATCAATCTGAAAATTGACGTTTAATGGCATATTTTTATATTTTTCATATATAAGCTTGAATTTGATCGTCTTCGAATATTAAGCCAAATCTAGCCCTTACCGGAGCTTCTCCTTAATGTTGTTGTTGATTTTATGATACTTTTTATTGATTTGACATATTATTTGATGATACGTTTTGTTTATATTATTACGTATAAATGGTATAGGAGTAGCTGTTTTTATTCATGACATATACTTTAGCACGCTACATAGACAAAACAAGTTACTTAGAAACAGTGTTTCACTGCAGTTCTTTATTTTTAAAGTTACAAACAGGTCTATAAATAGACGGAGACGACAAAAAAGACAAACAACAGTCTACAAAACACAACATACAAAACTGAAGACTGGACAACACGATCTCAAAGTTTTTTAATACACTTGGTGTGGTTATTCTATTTATATAACCAATGCGTACATTAAAATATATATAAGATACATTTGGAAAGCAATTAATTATGAATAGGACATAGTTTTCGTGGACACATAGTAAATATAAAAAGATTTGGTATGAGTGCCAATGAGACAACTTTTCATCCAAGTCACAATTTGTAAAAGAAAAATCATTATAGGCCAAAGTACGGTCTTCAACACGGAGGAATCGCTCACACCGAACAGCAAGCTATAAAGGGTAAAAAAATTGACAAGTGGTAACCATGCAAACGTGAAAAAAACAACGGTCTAATCTATATGAAAAACAAGAAACGAGAAACACTTATGAACCACAGCAACAAACGTTAAATAATGAACATTAGATTCCTGACTAGGGACAGGTGCAAACAAATACAGCGGGTTCAAACAAATAAATAGGTACCAACCTTCAACCTTTCCCGAAACAATAGTAATACATCATAACATAGAAAGGCACACTATAAAATATCAATTGTAAAAGCTTAACTCAATCATACAATATTAAAACCAGTGAAAATACACTGAACAAATAAATGTGATCTATGACATAATATAAATACAAAATCATGAAAAAGGGGTGAATAAATAGTGGCAAAAGTTGTATTCCATTGTGAGATGTTAAATAATTTCAGAAAGTCAACCATAACCTTTACTGTCGACGCATAGCACTGTCAGTATTTGTGATTTACACGTTGTCAAACATATATTTGCTGTTAGGAATTGTCAGTACGTTGGAGTCAAGTGCCGTATAATTATATGCTCAATAAATGTCGGGAAATTAATGGCTCTAACATTGTGCCAATGTTGAAAATCTACTAACAAATTAAAAAAAAACAATTTTTAAATTATATGCATTCTATTTGCTTTTCTGTGTATAATTAAGGCCCGTCGTCTACTTTTATCAACTACCCTTGCACAAACCATACAGTTTTTATAAGGATCATTTAGTTAGAGCGACGGAATCTAAATTTATACATCATTCATTGATATTAATGCAGATAAAAATATTTGAAATAACATAACTTTCCTAAAAGGTCATTAATGTTGATACAATAATGAAAAATTATCTTGTTTTTACTACTTTGACGTTAGCGTCACTGATGAGTCTTATGTAGACGACACGCTCGTCTGTATTAAATTATACTAAAACACACCCGCGAAATCGCGGGCATATATACAGCTTGTGAACTGTTGTAGTATGATTTTTTGTAAAAGATATTATGTATGGAGAATTTCATAAAAGGTATCAAAAGCCCTCTCCCTTTTTCCAAAGTCTGATATTTGTTTCCTTTCTGTTAAATTCAATTATTTTCGTGTTTCTGGCCTCAGACCACAATTATTATTCTCTTTTGCTACAATGCATCTTTTGGTAAAAGTCAGATTAAATTAAAAATTTGCACCGCGTCAAACACGACATAAATGTAGCTATTTATATATAGACCCTTATCATTCTTATAAAATATGCTTCTAGGACAATCCATCAGTGCTTTTTTCTTTTAAGAGCCTTATTAACATGCCAATGGTAGGATATGAATCTTGTATAAATGAATAAGACCGACTAAGGCTAAATTGGGGGGTGGTCGGAGGGGTCCTGATCCCGAAATCTCGGGCTGAAAAACATGAAATCACAAGATTCAGAATTAAGAGAAATTCATATTCCAAAATCCCGAAATCGAAAAATATATTCCCGGATCCCGTAAGGATCAATCCCCAAATCCCGAGCTTAAAAGCACCTGATCCCGATGTCCCGAAAAAGGTCCTGCCTCACTCTAATCTCTACCCTACTTTCATTTTTGCCAAATCACTACTTTCACTTTCAACAGTAAATTTTTATTTATTTTTGAATAGATTTTCCTCTAAGTTTAGTATTTTTGTGGTTTTACTTTTTATGCCCCATGTATGGGCATTATGTTTTCTAGTCTGTGCATCCGTTCGTTCGTTCGTTGTTCGTTCGTCCGTCCGTCTGTCCCGCTGCAGGTTAAAGATTTTAATCGAGGTAGTTTTTGATGAAGTTGAAGTCCAATCAACTCGAAACTTAGTAAATATAGTGCCGATTTGGCATCCGTGTACTATGGACATATTCTTGTTTCCACACGTTTTACTTATTTAAATATATATGCAACTGGTATGACCCCTTAAATAGTAAACATTTCAAAGAAAACAGTAGACCGAATACAGAGAGTCTATATATTAAAGTAGTATAATCGTAGTTTACATGTAGATAAACGCGAAAAATAATTGTCCTCTCTAAGGAGGTATAATCGTTGTGGTTCTTGCGATCAAAACACCATGATATGGAGAACGCTCTGATTGGCTTATTTATTTTTCATTTTTGTTATCTATCATACGATTGGTTATACTTGTGCATGTTTCAAACCGGAAGTCTTATCTATGACTTAAAGTCAGTCTGATGAAGGAATCAATATCCAGACTCCTTTTTTGTCGTTTTTCTCCAAACATAACTCAATCTGAATAATCATAATAATGATGACAAATGCGACTATGCATGTTACCTATAGAACACAGAGGAATGATGATTAAGTTATCGTGGAAGGAAGAGAAGCGACACACAAAATGAGGTCGTCTCGTTTAATAGTATAGAAGTCTATTACCTTTGATAACTATTAGTACTCATGTATGTCAACATATCCTATTGTAAGGTTTATTTGTGTATTTCTATCTCCGAAATGTTCTTGTATTTATTTGTGCTGTAGTCCTGTCATGTATTGTTATCGTTTTAGTGTTATATTTAACATTGTCATAAAAGTGCGAGGTTTGGCTCGCCACAAAACCAGGTTCAACCCACCATTTTTCTTAAAATGTTCTGTTCCAAATCAGGAAAATGTCAGTTCTTATCTTATAGTTCGTTTATGCGTATGTTGCATTTTCGTTTTTTTTTTTTATTGCACTTCATTGATTCTATTGTTTCGATGTTTTCCTTTTATAGTTGATGTGTTTCTCTCAGTTTTAGTTGGATAAACAACAATAAGACATAGCAACTTAAAACTTTACAACAAAAACAGAAAAAGACAACCTGATATGGTCTTCCATTAATTTGTGTCTACTTAAACCTTATTGTGAAAATGATATTTTTATTTCCAGCAGCTAGTATTGTTAGAGATGCTTCATCCGAAGACAGCCAAAGAGTCAGAAGATCGGAACAAGGAGATCATACTATTCATTATGATCCAGTGCCTATCACTCCACCACCTTTAATACCTACAACGCCACCTGTGGTGCGCGTTAAGCGATCTGACAGCGATGTCCAATCAGGGTTAAAGGGTTAATTCAAAGAAATATTGTTCTTTATTCTGTCGAAAAATACTTTAAGCAAATAAAACAAAATAGAAAAGAAGTGTTATGTTTATATAGAAATAATATAAAAAAAGAAGATGTGGTATGATAGCCAATGAGACAACTATCCACAAAAGACCAAAATGACACAGACATTAACAACTATAGGTCATCGTACGGCCTTCAACAACATTATGAGCAAAGCCCATACCGCATTGTCAGCTATAAAAGGCCCCGGTAAGACAATGTAAAACAATTCAAACGAGAAAACTAACGGCCTTATTTATGTGAAAAAAAATGAACGAAAAACAAATATGTAACACATTAACAAACGACTGAATTACAGGCTCCTGACTTGGGACAGGCACATACATAAATAATGTGGCGGGGTTAAACATGTTAGCGGGATCCCAACCCTCCGCCTAACCTGGGACAGTGGTATAACAGTACAACATAAGAACGAACTATAAAAATCAGTTGAAAAAGGCTTAACTCATCAGATGGAAAAAAATACAATAAGTCTATTGTCGATGTATTTACATTCAATTTATTATAAAGTATTGTATGATAAAATGTGAATACTTATTCCTATATCATAGGAGCATTATCTGCGAGATATGAAAAATTAAAATACGATTTGTTTGGTTCAATCATTAAACAAAATGATATATTTAAATACTTATTCGCCTTATAAGAACAAATTTTGTTCAATTTTTTTTCAAATAAGATAAGAAATACTGATAATGATTTTGTCAATTGCAAGTTAATAATTTAACCTGTAAAAAAAACCGTATTTACTGGATCTTACATTAACCCATTAGCTGGAGATTATTTACGCATGTATTTAGCTATTAAAAGGAAAAGAATGTTAACATCGAAAGTAAAACAAGGATGAATATTTGGTTGACTAATTTGATCCAAAAAAATATCATTCTTATACATGTTAACGACGATTATCATACTTTTAAACCGTTAGTATGAAACCAAACAGATTATAAAAAATGCAATTGCACTTTGACACTATCTGTTTGTATTTTAATGTATGTTTAGATAAGACCATCGGTAGTCTTAGGTAGTCATGTCGATGATAAATAAGATGACGTCCAGATAAAAATACACTCGAAAGGTAAATGCCTCCTATCGAGTCCATGCATTGTTAATAGTTTATCTTAGATTTTTAGTTTTAGTACGTTAAAATCAAATATGAACATTTGAGTCAAATCAGTGAAGATGAATTTGACAGCTAATGCCTAAATAACTCATATGCATACATCAACATAACTCTTTGCTATTTCCATACCAAAAGAATCACATGTTGCAGACATTTATCCTACAGAATACTGGTATAATGTTGAAGATAACTACTAAACCAAATTATCCTATACTGCATTTAATCACTCTATATGACAAATCAAAAGTCGAATATCTAATTAAATGTGACCATGATAATCTGTCTAGAAAATATTTTTTTTTAATTATTATTCTTTATCGTCACTGAGCGGAACAATCATGTCTCTAGAGTCGATGTGACCTGTTCGACTGTGTAATATTATCAGATTTGTTTATTGCACATCGATAGGAAATGTAGATGGTAATATTTACATAAAAAAAGTAAAATCACAAAAATATTGAACTCAGAGGAAAATCCAATCGGAAAGTCCACAATCACATGGCAAAATTAAATGACAAAACACATCAAAAACGAATGGAAAAGAACTGTCATATTCCTGACTTGATGCAGGCAATGTCAAAAGTAGAAAATGGTGGATTGAACCTGGTTTTATAGCGCTAAATCTCTCACCTGTACGACACTCGCATCAAATTTAATAACATTGATAATGATGCGTGAACAAAACAAACAGACAAAATAGCTAACGATGTCACAAATACAGGTAAAAAGACTTCATTCGGTAGCTCACATTCGTGAAAAGGGAACGGGATTGTAGTTACGACATAAGGAACATATCCGATATCATCGTAATAACAGATATTCCATAATGGTCAACCAACTCGTGATGGCGTCCGTAAAATTTACGTAGTGATGATTTCAGCTTCCCAATGCTACACTATTGGG
>CM034353.1:55280816-55293316 GCA_019925275.1 Mytilus edulis
ATGGTTGTTGATTTGAAATTGTTTGTGAAATGTGATGAAAATTACAAACAAAAGCAGAACGGATCGTTCGAAGATATGTTACTAAATCGTTCAAGTAAATATGATAGATTTTTTCTTTATATATACATACGTGTAGTTTTCTGTGAAGTTTAGTACATTTTTATTCAGCTTTCCTTTTTGAAGCAAATAAAAGGTAAGGTGTATAGGTCTACTAGCTAGTATTCTGTTGTTGTTTGCTCAGTTGACATGTGCGATTTAGAATAACATTCTATTGGCATTTCAAAAATTATTCTCTAACATGTGAAACTTGAAACATAAAAAGCCAACACAGTATCAAATGTTGAGGAGCAAGAAACCAAAAAAAAAAAAAAAGAAGTCCGAATTTAGACACCAAAACCGGTTTCGGAACGAACGAATCTGCTTCTGGAGAATTATGTTAGAACTGATTTTTTTGGACTGTGTTGCATTAACACTAACATACTAATTTCTTTATTCTTACACACATTAGTAAAATCAGTTTTCAGTAAACCGGAAAAGTTGATAAATTTTTTAATTGTTTTTTAATACTATTAAGAATGTATAGTTGTTTATCAACTTATTCAGAATGAGTATGTGGACTTGAAATTCAATCCTATCAGATTATGTTGAAAGCATCTATCCCATCGAACTAGAGTTAAAGCATACTACAGATACAGTTAAGTCGGCCTCATATCTTGACTTACATCTAGAAATTAACAATGAGGGTCGGTTGAAAACAAAACTTTTCGACAAATGACATGATTTCAGCTTTCCAATTGTGAACTTTTCATATCTAAGTAGCAACATTCAAGCAGCATCTGCATACGGGGTATATATCTCCCAATTGATACGATATTCCCGTGCTTGAATTTCCTATCATGATTTTCTTGATAGAGGGTTGCTGCTCACAAGGAAGCTATTAAACCAAGAGTTCCAAATGGTGAAGTTGAAATCATCCCTTCGTAAATTTTACGGACGCCATCACGAGTTGGTTGACCGTTATGGAATAACCGTTTCACAAATGATATCGGATATGTTCCTTATGTCGTAACTACAATCCCCTTCCCTTTCATGAATGTGACCTACCGAATTAGACTATTTACCGGATTTGTTATTGCATAAGCAACACGACGGGTGCCACAAGTGGAGCAGGATCTGCTTACCCTTCCGGAGCACCTGAGATCCCCCTAGTTTTTGTGGTTTTCGTGTTGTTTATTCTTTATTTTTCTATGTTGTGTCATGTGCACTGTTGTTTGTCTGTTTGTCTTTTTCATTTTTAGCCATGGCGTTGTCAGTTTACTTTCGATTTATGAGTTTGACTGTCCCTCTGGTATCTTTCGTCCATCTTTTAATGTCGCATTTACAGAATTTTATAATGACATTATTATCGAGATTTTCATATTAACTAAGAAATAAACGAATCTTCTTAAATTTATAATTATTTACAAAATCAAAATTGGTATGAGATATGACTTTGATCTGTGATTGGAATTTGTGAATTCATACCATATACTATTCATTTTTGTAAAAAGAAAACAAAGGGTCTTTCTACGAATGTATTATTAGTTTTTTTGATATTTTGTATACATGTTTAAAAATTGAATGTAGTCATCTCTCTTTGATAATGTCATAGTTATATTGTCAGTCACTCTATTATTTATAATCATTATTTGTAGTCATAACTGAATATGACTAATGATATCAACAAAAATTCCTTTAATGTATCAATAACAGGATCTAAGCAAATAAAACCCTTTTCTATATCTAAACTTATTATCTTCAAATTTGGAAGTTTCTTTGCATGTTAACGTTTGAAGGCGATTAAGAAAATTCTAAAATGAATGATGTTATGATATCTGCAGGCGATTAATGAAATACTGAATGATGTTATGATATCTGAAGATAGGGTTCCTAACTTATTGCAATACTAAATCATGAATATCTACCCGATAACGTACAATTTTCATTTTATCTGATGAACTTTTGTAAGTCGCATATTGATCATTACAAATCTTGCCAAACTCATAATAAAAATCACTGATAAGATCTGATGTCACAGAAATATTATCAGATATATGGACAGCACAATTAATACATCAAATGAAATTGAACTCATGGATACATATGGTTGAAAAATTTATACAGACAATTACATGTAATTGAAAAAGATCAATACAGTTCATTGATAGACATAAAAATGGGAGGGTTGAAATCTTAAAATCTAATTAGTAGCCCGGCCACATTTATGTTCCTGATCAAGGTTAGAATCTTCGTCAGTGTTTTTTTTTGTCATGGCTTTAAAAAAAATCACTTCTATTTGGATAATTTAGTGTTGAATTTAGTGTTGAAGACAGAAGTTTGACAGTTTCCTACTGTTTTATGCTAGTGACGATCAGGGGTGCTTTATCGTATATTCACCTTTATGTTGCTGAACTGTCATCTAGATGTTCTATTGGTCATTTGTTGTGTCGTTAGTTCTCTGTCATTCATCATACCTTTTTACAAGTTTTCAAGAAAACATAAAATGTTAAATAATGATGAGTACAGTTCCAAAATAAACTCATCTTATGTTCCAGGATTAAACATTTTACGCCGGACGCGGGTTTACAAAAGACTCACCAGTTGCAAAAAATAAATATAAAGGCAAATAAAGTACGTAGTGAAGTATAACTATTTATTAATGAATTTAGTTTGTTCAGAAACCTCACTGATATCGAAGCAACACTAAAAACATTTTAATCGTTTTTTATGTTTGCAAATAAAGTGCAAAACTCATTTTGTCTTACTTTAAAATACGGCGATGTGATATAATAGGTAATACCTAGAGACAACTATCAATTAAAGATCAGAGTACAAAGACGTGAGCAATTACATGTCTTCGTGGGGCTTATAACAATAAATCAAATCCAATACCTTATAGTAAGCTATAATAATTGTTCCCAGGATAAAAGATAAACCCCAAGTCTGATTAAAAGTTGTAAAAGGTCTGATTTGCATCTTAACTTATGTTTAGAAATGGACATTGAGGGTAAGACTGTGAATCTGACTTTACAGCACTGATTTTAAATATCCGATGGTGATTAGATTTGAACGATATTCAAAGACCCATGTGTTCTATTGTAATTTTGTTAAAACTCTTTGATGCTTACAAGCTATTGCATCAATTATTCAAAATGGTAAAGTCGAAATCATTAATTTTTAAAGGGTAACGGACAGTATCATTATTTCGTTAAATCATATTTGTGTCGCAATTCACCACAGATATATGTCAACATCTTGCCGCTTGATCTTAGTCATGTACTCTTCCTTTCATCATTTGTTTAAATCATTGAATAAGACTTAGTACCGAATTATCTTCGTTGGGTAGATGCGTTCAACAAAGTCACCTATTTTTGAATTGTGTATACCTGGATTGCAGACAAGTAATTTTTCTGTTGTTGTCATCATGTTAATATTTAGCTAGGTATCTACTATTTATACCTGTTTCTTGAATTGTCAGACAAAGTAACATGTCCACGCATTTGTATAACACATATTGACACCTTAACCTTTCTTAAATAATTATTTTGGTCGTGTTTGCCGTGTTTAACCGGCTTACTGTATGGTGATGTGAGGGCAAAAGTGTGTGCCTAATTCGTGTAATTATCCTGTCCTACAGTGTTAAAGTTGTGTCGCCGCTATTATGGAACTGGTTTTAGAATTTAGTTATTATCTTTCAAGACTTTGTAACTTATTCATTTTCAGCCAACTTTATGAAAGAGGGTACATGTTTTGTATAATGTACTTCTATAGTCTCAAACCAAGAGATCGGAGTCTTCACATGACGATTGCACGAATGTTGAAATTGAGCACCTCATATTATGGAATTGTTTCAAGGAAATTTAACATTTCTTATTTCAAAAATTCAACTGTTCAGTATAGTGCATTCTCCATTGTTTAATAATCATCCTGAGCAACCCGGCCATTTGAGTACTGTAAACCAATTTATTTTCGCGGATACTTTATTTCGCGTTTGGCCCTTTTTAGTCCACTTCGCGGCTATTTAATATCACGATTTTCTAATTTACTTGGTATTCAGAACCGAGTTTTACATATTCGCGACGATTTATGTTCGCATTATTTTTCTACTATCGAAAATCGCGAAAATAAATCGCTCGCGAAAATAAGTTGATTCACAGTTTTTATTTAATTTTATTAGATACAATTTTACAAAGGTATTAAAACAACAGTTCTAGAGCGTATCAAGTCATTAACTCGTAAACATGTGTACAAAGTATATTTTATACCTTGATTACAGGTTGCTGTTGCGCACTGAAATGCTGGCACTGTATATCAGACAACTGTGATATAGACCCGGATGATAACGAAAGAGCTGAGCAAAGAACATGTAAACGAGGCCAATATTGTCAGGTAATGTTGCTTATTATATACATAAAGTTAATGACAACGTTATAGCAACCAAACGAATCAAATAAGGAAAAGTGATAAAAAGTGTAACTTATGGGAAATCCACATTGGACAGTAGTCTATGTCATAGTTTTAGTTTGTAACCCGGATTTGTTTTTTTCTATCGATTTATGAGTTTCACACAGCGGTATACTACTGTTGCCTTTATTCATATATAATTATATGAATCATTTTTTTCTGAAGCGAAACTGTTAAAAATAGATATTGAGTGAAGATTGTACTAAAACTCAAGCAATTTTAAATATAAACAAGGACTCCTTATAAAGACTACAGGAAAGCATGGAATACATTACAAGTATTGGTAAGAAGCAAGCAAGGGTACAGACAAAAAAGCGTTACAAGCATTTTATATTAACTAGTTTATTTAAAAGTCGCACCTTTCTGACGATTTATATAAACTGATTTGCTACCTACAAATTATTCAAATTTTAAGTAAACTCTTACAATTATTATTTTTGAATATTTCCTGAAAGATGAATTATGTTTGATTATTTGTGTTCTCAAACTACAGTATCTAATAAACAATAGTGACTGTAAGCACTAACCAGAACAATTTTTCCCTGCTTCGGATTTTCCACATTTATTTGAAATGTCAGGGCAAAAACGAAAACGACTAAACACAAAACATAATATAATAAAAAAAGACAGCAACCCAAACTTCAGCACAAACCAAAAGTTACATACTTAATATTCTGTTAAATTGAAAATGGCATGTACTTAATTGGTATTTTGAAAGAAACGGATTTTGAAACTCTTTAATGCTTTAAAACGGGTTTAAAAGCTGATATTTGAATATGTATTTTTTTCTTTATTTCAGAAAGTTTACTTTGAGATGCATAGTACATTCGAAAACAAACAATTATATTCCACTGTTCGCGGTTGTGCATGGGATTGTTCGCCAAAAAATGATTTTAGAAATTGTTCACGGGACCTTTATTCCTCAAGAGGATGTATTGAAAAAATGTGTTGTAATGACAACGATTTGTGTAATGGCAGTAACAGAATTCATGTGAAAGGAATATCAAGAATTCTTGGAATTCTTTCTTTAACAACGATCATCTCTAATATGGGTTTTACATAGTCAATCAAAACTTTAAAGTGGTCGCATCTTTCGCCTTTATTTTAGTAAATCAAAATTATTGCAGTTTTCATATCAAACATTGTTATGAGAAAATGTTGAGGTGAGACATCATTGAAACAATTTTTTGCATATTTATAATGTTATATTTAATGATACATAATTGAATACCAATAAACGATTTAAGTTTCATATATATGTTTGTTAAAATTTCTATTGAGCGTACACCAATACACAGAGTTATATTTTCTCTCCTGGATTTTTTCCAGTCACCAGCTCAATGCTATTCGGATGAGTATGCGAGATCAATTTCAAATCGGTTAGAACCATACAACGATTATAAAGATGAAAGTATCAATGGTACAGACAGAATGTCCAAGTGCTAACTTCACCTTCAAACCCATTTAAAACTTCATAACACATTTACACAATATTACCTACAGTTTTCCCCACTTGATTCAAATGTCAATATAAATTGATTTCTAAGATCAAATTTTCTATCGTTTGCAATTTTCGGATTTCTTAGCTTTTATAACTTGAAACCCTCAATATAGATCTATCAATTACTAAAGAAAATATTTGAACGAGTTTGGTAATTCAAATCATAACGCGTATCTAGTTTATTTTAAACATATCTATTTATAGTGGATTGGGAAAAACGAGTATCAGAAAATGTTTTCTGGAAAAAAGACAAGGCTTCTGTAATTTGAAGTAGATCTGTTTTCTGTTTATTTATTTATTTGGTACACAATGGTGTTACACGGTTGGTCATCTAATCAAGTATACCAGTTTATCATTATATTTAGAATTGTAATATATACATATTGTTGTTGCTCCGTCATGACTCTTGACACTTATGTCAAATTCGCGATAAAACACAAAATAGCGATCCGAATTATTTTGAAGTGTTCTTAATATGTACATCAATAGTTTTATTGTCTTTTACCAATCCATTAATAAAGACTGTGATTGGTTGTTCGAAATATTCAGGTTAAAGATATTAATTCTTAATTGTATGATGTATGGATATGTCATAATTTGTGTTTTCTTCGCTTTTATGAGCTGAGTGCCTGTGCAGATGAATAGTAAAAATGAAGCTTTTATGAGTACAAAAAGATAAAAGTGAAAGCGAATGAGACAACCATATCAACAGAACGCAACAATAATAAAGAAACACCATTCGTTCATTAAGCTTATTAAAAGATAAACGATAAATAAATCAGGTTAAAATGTGAGAGCTAGCCAAAGAAGCCACTGATCTTTGGGGAATACGGTCACTGAAAAACCCAATAGAAAACACCACTACATTAAGTCTTATGATCGTACAATTGAATGGAAATCGACATTATTTCGGGGAGGCCAGTAAATGTTCCAAATGAAAACAAATGTTTTAACTGACTTAGACTACTAAGTATCACGCCTTTGCTATTTAAAGACGGTATTACTTTCCTGATATTATATAAACCAACATGTATTCCAGTCGACGAATGAGTCGTCATGTTTTAGAAGTATCTCTTCTTCTTTTCTTCTTCTCACCAGACAACCTTGTAAAGGCCAAATATTTGTTTTCTTTGGGATTTTACTTGCGATTTGTTTTTGTAGGTGTACTATTATCACTATAAGACGATGGTAGCGTGTTGTCCTGAACTTCATCTTTGGCACTAATTGCATTGGACCCTTTATGTCCGAAGACGTCATGTCCCACATCTTTATATAATAAATTGGTAAATATATTCAAAATGGTTCAGACCCCCAGTGCTTTACGATATGTTTTCTGAAAAACCTTGATAATCTCTTTCTAGTGTATCATATAATTAGTTACTGTTGGACATGCTGCACCCATGTCATGTTATTAATAGTTACTAAGCTATAAGTTGCTAAGCTAGCTTTTCTATAAAATCAGGTTTGATACACGATTTTTTACACAAGAAAATACCTGTACCAAGTCTGAAATATGACAGTTGTTTCAATTCGTTTGATGTGTTTGAACTTTTGACTTTGCAATTTGATAAGAGAATTTCTGTTTAGAATTTTCCGTAGAGTTCGGTAATTTTGTTATTTTACTTTTTCGTTGGAGTTCGGATATTTAGCTTTTTTACTTTTTTCTATTAGTGCTTTGAATTGTACGTAAGACCTCTTTTGTGAAGCAGATTTTTGTCTCGGCTCACCATGTTTTTGTTTTATGTTTTAGTCATATTTACCACATAACAATAACATGTAGGATAAGAAATTCTTAAAAAAAAAGCCCAATAATATTTTATACATATGTTTCTGACAACAACTGCATTTCTTAAAAAATAATCGCAATTCTGTGGTATCGGTAACTGTAACAGTTAAGCATGTTACTTGGTTTCGTATTTCGTCTAGAAATCTTGTGTTTATCCGAAGTTTTCATTTCTGTGTTCTTCTACCTTTCCCTTGACATGCAATATAGACATTTTTTTTTCTAACCTGCATTTCTTTGAACAATCGCATCTCATTAATTTCATTTGACCAAAAAGAGGTTGATTCACACTCACAGCGAAATTAAATGACATCCTTGTCAAGTTAAGGAAATACCAACAGTTACTTATTTCAAATATAGCGAAGATCAAAGTTTGAGGGTTATTGATCATATCTAATATCACCATACAAATGTATTTGAAAACATGACTGAACGTTTTAAAGAACGGACTCTTAAAAATATTATCATTTTTTAAAATGAAAAACCTCTTCGATACTACCAATTTCAGCCGAAAAGGTTAATTTCATTGGATAGTATCAGATATTCATATATACTACAGCAGTGAAATCGTTATAGACACATTTGTAATCTCTTTTTGGTCCTATTTAGTTTGAAGATAATCGGCAAAGTGTATGTTTTTTTTTTGTAAAAAAAATATATGTTTGGTCCTATCTAGTGCGTTGATAGTTAAAAGAGTAAAACAGTATATTTTGTTTTTTAAACTTGGGGTGTCAAGCGAACATAACGAGGGATTTTACAAAATAACAATACAAATTATTATGAACAAACCAGTTAAAAGCAAAATAACAAAAATACTGAACTCCTAGATAAACTCTTAACAACAAGTCCCTTAGAAAACAGCAATATCAAGAGCTCAAACACATCAAAAGAACGGATAGCAACTGTCATATTCCTGACTTGGTAAGGCGTTGTCTTTCGTAGAAAATGGTGGATTAATCCTGCTTTTATAGCTAGCTTAACCTTTCACTTGTATGACAGTAACATAAAAATTCATTATATTGGCAATGATGTGTGAACTAAACAAAAAGACATAATAGGTAAACATCATAGTTGCAAAGTGTCTGTGAAAGGGCTCGTAAGTTACTTACTCATTTTGCAATAAAACTTTTTTCAAATTCTTTAATTGTGAAAATTGTAAATTGTTCAGATAATTTTATGTTAAGTTATCCAAATCCGAAAGTATTTACGTTTTTCCAATACTTTCTCAGTTGACCTTTAAAAATTGATTAGAAAGAAATGTCTCTCAAACTTTGTCAGGATATCATTTTTATTTTTAACTGCAAGATTCTAATCTCGAAGCACCAGTTGCCAAGAGTATATAAACGAGCAGATAAAATCTACTGGTCATTTGAACTTCCTTCTTGGAAAGTTGATAATGTAGAAAAGCTAACTACCTTAAAGTACATAACCAAGCGTCATTAAAACAACCGATTGCATACATTTAAGGATGCTTTTTCATTTTCATTGTTAGTTTATTATCTACATTTCTTTTGCTTTAAACAAATATATCGAACGGTAAATTACATAATATCACTGTATTTCATATCGTATGATGCTCAGTCTTTCTTTAAACATGCAAATTTGAAAAGCAGGAAAATCTGAAAAAGGTTATATTTGTATAAATAATTGATTAATAAATCAACTACACAATTTTACGTGTTTTTTATTCTATGCGAATCAATACTGTATTTTATCAGGCAAACAATGAAGACTTAATTGTTAACTGTAATAAATAGCATGGAGAGACTAAAAATATAACCAAAATTTTAAAAACATAAATAAAGGCAACAGTAGTATACCGCTGTTCGAAGTTATAAATCGAAGAAGAGAAAACATATCCGGGTTACAAATAAAAACTGGGGAAAATACATCAACTATACAACGAAACAACAGAAACACTGAAGTGCAACACAAAACCAAACGACAATGCAACACACAAACTATAAGATATCAACTGCCATTTTCCTGTCTTGGTACAGGACATTGTTAAGAAAAAAATTGGTGGGTTGAACCTGGTCTTGTGTCTAGCCAAACCTCGCGCTTTTATGGCCATGTTAAGTATAACACTAAAAAATTAGATGACAGGACTGCAGTACAAATAAATTGAAGAACATCAAAATATACTTATATGAAAATGTCCACAAAGCGACTGCAAAGTTTTTTCGTTCATTTCTATAAAGAAAAACTGTGTCACTGTCTGTACCGAAAGTGCTGAAGGTATATGTTTGTTCAAAAATTGTCTTTGATGGAATAAGCAGTATTTGTTCTTTTGCACGGAAGTGTATAAGTGCCACACACACTTTCAATAACTCGTCCTATGTTCGAATTATAACGCTAATATTCGTGTTAATTCTTAATTCTTACTTAAATACCAAGCAATATAAATGGAGGAGGCTGCATGTGTACAATTTTATCACTCTTTGAATCAATTGTTAAGTGAAATACTGGAGTGTCTAGCACACCATGGCATAAGAATAACAGGAGTACATTTATAGTTTACAGAGAAAATTGAGTAAATTGGAGTTGTTCTGAAGAAGATTAAAATTAAACCGTATTTATGTAACTGTCGTAATGCACTTCACTAAAGTAACCGCTCGTATGGGCCTTGAATACAATTGGTTAAATAATAAAGATACCTTTTTGAAATGAATTCCCCGTTTACATTCTCAATTTTGTAAGAGAAAGATGTATCGAAATTTGTCTGAGATTATAGCGGATTGTACGGTTGAGGACTTAACGTAGTTTCTTTGCGAAGCGGTACAGATCAAATCGTAGGAATGTTTCCAGCACGATACGTGTGTCTAACCAGATTGTTCTGATGAGGACTTGCAGTCCCGAATTAAGCCATGCAGAACCAATCATTGGGATGTCATCTAGGACAATATATGTTGCTAAGTGTTTTGTATTATAGATGATTTGGAGCAGTCCTACAAGCAGCGATACAGAGCCAATAGTAGAAATTTCATTGCACACGACACGTGGTTAGAATACCATACTATATAAAAATTTATAACACAATTTTGTATGGTCGTTTATATCAGTATAACTTTACATTGTTCTTTCGTTTTTTCCCCATAAAAGAACAATAAATCATCGGGGAATCTACAATAAGCCTAAGCTACAGTTTACTAAATATCCTACTACTTATAGCAATCCCGATGTAAGTGTTTATCTAGCAATAAATGTCTATCAGCATTAATGCCGCTAGTCTTAATAAGAATGAATGAGAGTTTTTATGGAAACCGTTGACAGTTGTAATGAGTTTCTAGTGTTTTATGTGTCTGGCTAGTAGAAGCAGATGTTTTATTTTTATACTTGTCGCCGAAATGGATTTATAAAATTTTAGATGGTTTCTAATCGACAGTTTTGAAATGGCTTTGATTTGAAGTTACTGGACCAAGACCACAATTAATGACTCCGCTTTTCGTTGTCCATAGTTCCTTTTAAATAGAGTGTATTTTTCCTTATTTTTTTTTCTTTCCCTTCCTCACTCATTTCTTAGATTTTTTTGGGTGGAAATGGAAGAAGAGAGGTGAAATTAAATTTTGGATGTTGTATTTAAACTGATTTTGATATGGAATGAGTGATTAGGCCAAGTGCAAAAAAGGTCATATTTACAGTTTTCGAAACCTCTCTTGACTTGTCAATAGGGGTATGGATGTGTATTGGCTAAATTTGTAAAAGTGATTGTTACAATCTTTCTGAATTTTGGATATATAGAATGAAATTCAAAACAGTGTGGCTGTGGCCATTGATTGACACATTAAATTCATCCATTGACTGGGACAATTTAGGTGAACGTTTGTATGTAACGACCACTGCTCACTATGTACTTTTTAAAGACACTTAAACTATGGGGTCACCAAAGGTTCTCAACACCTTAATAAAGTCATTCGAAAAACTAATCAGAAATAACACGATGTTTTGATTTATATCAATTATATAAATCAAAACATAAAGGTTATTCCTGATTAATTTTTTGAATCATTTTATAATTAAAGGCGTTAAGAAACCTTTGGTGACCCCACAGTTTAAATGTCTATCGTAGGTACGTCGTGAACAGTGGTCGTTACAGACAAACGTTCACGTAAATTGTCCCAGTCAATGGATGCATTTAATTTTTTTTTTTTGGGTTTTTTTTTTTTTTTTTTAAAAAAATTTTTTTTTTTTTCCCCAAAAAAAAAAGGGGTTTTAAATTTTTTTTTTGGGGTTTGTTTAAAAAAAAAAAAAATTTTTAAATTTTTTTTTTTTCCCATTTTTTTAAAAAAAAAATTTTTTTAAAAATTTTTTTTTTTCCCCCCCTTTTTTAAAAATTTTTTTTAAAAAAAATTTTTTTTTTTTTTTTTTTTTTTTTAAAAAAAAAATTTGGCCAAAAAAAAAATCTTTTTTTCCCCAAAATTTTTGCGGGAAAATTTTGGGGGGGGAAAAAAAAATTTTTTTTTTTAAAAAAATTTTTTTAAAAAATTTTTTAAAAAATTTTTTTGGGGGTTTTTAAAAAAAAATTTTTTTTTTAAGGGAAAAAATTTTTTTTTAAAATTTTAAAAATTTTTTAAAAAAAAAAAAATTTTTTTGGGTCACCAAATTTAAAAAAAAAAATTTAAAAAAACCCCCCAAAAAAATTTTTTTTAAAATAACCAAAAAAAAAAAAAATTTTCCGATTAAATTTTTAAAAAAATTTTAAAAAAAAAAATT
>CM034353.1:55300816-55308316 GCA_019925275.1 Mytilus edulis
TAAAATTTTAAAAATTTTGCCAAAAACCCTTTTGGGGAAAAAAATTTTTTCCCAAAAAAAAACCCCCAAATTCCCAAAAAAAAATTGAATAAAAAAAAAAAATTTTTTTTTAAAAAAAAAAAAAAAAAATTTTTTTTTCCCCAAAAAAAAAAACCCTTTCTTTGGGGGTTTTTTTTTGGGAAAAAAAAAATTTAAAATTAAATTTGGTTTTTTAAAAAAAAATTTTTTTTTTTTAAAAAAAAAAAAAAATTTTTTTTTTTTTTTTAAAAAAAAAATTTTTTAAACCCCCCCCTTTTTTAAAAATTTTTTTTAAAAACCCCCCCAAAAAAAAGGTTTTGGGCCCCAAATAAAATGAAAAAAAAAAAAAAAATTTTTAAAACCCCCAAAAAAAAAATTTTTAAAACTTTTTAAAAAACCCCCCTTTTATTTTTTCCCCAAAAAATTTTTTAAAAAAAAAAAATTTTTTTTAAAATTTAAAAATTTTTATTAAAAAGCCCCACCCTTTTTAATTATAAAAAAACTTTTTTTTAAAAAATTTTTTTCCCCAAAAAAATTTCCCCCCCCCAAAAAAAAAAAAAAAATTTTTTTTTTCAAAAAAAAATTTTTAAAAAAAAAAAAAAAAAGGGGGGGGGTTTTTAAAAAAAAGGGGGGAAAAAAAAAAAAAAACCCCGAAAAAACCAATTTCCCCCTTTTAAAAAAGGCTTTTTTTAAAAAAAAAAAAGGGGGGGAAAAAAAAATTTTAATATAAAAAAAAAAAAAAGGGAAAAGGGAAAAACCCCCAAAAAAAAAATTTAAAAAAAAAAAAAAAAAAAAAAAAAAAAAAAAAAAACCCCCCCCAAAAAAATTTTTTAAAAAAACCCCCAAAAAAAAAAAAAAAAAAAAATTTTTTTTAAAAAAGGGAAAAAACCAAAAAAAAACAAAAAAACCAAAAAAAATTTTTTTTTGGGGGGTTAAAAAATGGGGGAAAAAAAAAATTTTTAAAAAAGGGGGGCCCGGGGGGGGGTTTTTTTTTAAAAAAGGAAAAAAAAAACCCCCCCCGGGGCCCCCTTTTTTTTTTAAAAAAAAATTTTTGCTTAAAAAAAATTTTTCCCCCCCTTTAAATTTTCCCCAAAAAAAACCCCCCCCCTTTTTTGGGAAAAAATTTTCCCCCTTTTTTTTAAAAAAAAATTTTTTTTAAAAAAAAATTTTCCCCTTTCCCCCCCCCCCCCCCCAAAAAAAAATTTTTTTTAAAAAAAATTTTTTTGGTTTTTGGGTTTTTTTTTAAAGGGGGGGGAAAAAAAACCTTTTTTAAAAAATTTCCCATTTTTTTTTTTTTTTTTTTTAAAAAAAAAAAAAATTTTTTCCTTTTTTTAAAAAAAAATTTTTTTTTTTAAAAAAACCCCCAAAATTTTGGCCCCCCCCTTTAAAAAAAGACCTTTTGGGGGGGGGGGGGGAAAAAAAAAAATTTTTTTTTTTTCAAATTTTAAAATTAAGCCCCAAAAACCCCCCCCTTTTTTTTAAAAAAATTTTTTTTTTTTCCCCGAAAAAAATTTAAAAAAATTTTCGGGGGCCCCCAAAAAAAAAAAAAATTTTTTTTAAAAAATTTTTAAAAAATTTTTTTAAAAGGGGGGTTTTAAAAATTTTTAAAATTTTTTTAAACCTTTTTTAAAAAAAGTTTTTTAAATTTTTAAACCAAAAAAAAACCCCCTTTTTAATTTTTTAAATTTTTAAAAAAAAAAAAAAAAAAAACCCCAAAGGGGGGTTTTTTGATTTTGGGGGGGAAAAAAAATTTTTTAAAAAATTTAAAACCCCCAACCCCAAAAATTTAAAACCCCCCCGGGGGGGGGTTTTTTTTAAAAAAAAATTTCCTTTTTTAAAAAAAATTTAAAATTTTTAAAAGGAAATTTTTAAACCGGGAAAAATTAACCAAAACAAAAAAAAAAATTTTAAGGAAAAAGGGGAAAAGGGCCTTTTTCCCAAAAAAATTTAAAACCCAAAAAACCAAAAAAATTAAAAAAAACCCGGTTTTAAAAAAAAGGAATCTTTTTTGGGAAAATTTTTTTTCCTTTTAAATAAAAAAAAATTTTTTTAAATTTTTTTTTGAAAAGAAAAAAAATTTTTTAAAAAAAAATTTTTTTTTTTAAAAAAAAAAAAAGGGGGGGGAAAAAACCAAATAAAAAAAAAAAATTAAAGGGAAAATTTTTTTTGGGGGGAAAAAAAATTTTAAAAAAAAAAATTTTTTAAAAAACCCCCCCCCAAAAAAAAAGGGTTTTAAATTTTTAAAAAAGGGGAAAGGAAATTTTTTTTCAAATTTTTTGGGGCCCAAAAAAATTTTTGGCCCCAAAAAAGGGAACATTTTAAACCCCCCCAAAAAAAAACCCCCTTTTTGGGCCTTTTTAAATTTTTTTTTTTAATTAAAAAAAAAAAATTTTTTAAAAAAGGGGGCCCCAAAAAAACCCCTTATTTTTTTTTTTTTTAAAACCCCCCCCCAAAATTTTGGGGGGGGAAAAAAAAACCCCAAAAAAAAACCCCCCCTTTTTAAAAAAAAAGGGGAAAAAATTAAAAAAAAAAATTTTTGGGGGGGGAAAAATTTAAATTTTTAAAAAGGGGGGCCCTTTCCAAAAGAAAATTTTCCTTTTTTTTCCAAAACCCCTTAAAAAAATTTTAAACTTTTAAACCAAAAAAAAAAAAAATTTTAAAAAAATAAAAAATTGGGGGGGGAAAAAAAAAATTTTAAAATTTTTTTGGGAAAAAAAAAAAATTTTCAAATTTTTTTTTTTTTCCCCCCTTTTCCCCAAAATTTAAATTTTTTTTAAACCTTTTTTTTTGGGTTTTTTTTTTATTAATTTTTTTTAAAAAGAAAAAAATTTAAAAAATTTTTTAAAAAAAATTTTTTAAAAAAATTTTTCCCCTTTTTTTTTTTGGGTTTTTTCAAAAAAGGGGGAAATTTTTTAAAAAATTTAAAAAAGGGGGGAAAAAAACCCAAAAAAAAAAAATTTTTTTTTTTAAAAAAAAATTTTTTTTTAAAAAAATTTTTCCCCTTTTTTTTAAAAAATTTTTAAACGGGGTTTTTTTTTTTAAAAATTTTTTTTTTTTCCCCCCGGGTTTTTTTTTTCCCCCTTTTTTTTTTAAAAAAAATTTTTTTTTTTTTTTTTTGGTTAAAATTTTTTTAAATATTTTTTTTTTTTTTAAAATTTAAATTAAAAAAATTTTTAAAAAAAAAATTTTTTTAAAAAAAAAACCCCCCGGGGAAACCCTTTTTTTTTTTGGTTTTTTTTTTTTTTGGGGGAATTTAAATTTTTAAAAAAATTTTTTTTTTAAAATTCAAAAAAAAAAAAACCCCCAAAAAAATTTTTTTTTTTTTTTAAAATTTTTTTTTTTTTAAATTTTTTTTTTTTTTTTTTTTCCCCTTTTTTTAAAAAATTTTTTTTTTTTAAAAAAAAAAGGGGGCCCCCTTTCCCCAAATTTTTTTTTTTTTTAAAAAAAATTTTTTTTTTTCCCTTTTTTAAAAAAAAAAAAATTTTTTTTTTTAAAAAAAATTTTTTTTTTGGGTTTTTTTTTAAAGGGTTTTTTTCCCCTTTAAAAAAGGGGAAAATTTTCCCCTTTTTTAAAAAATTTTTTTTTTAAAAAAAAATTTTTTAAACTAAAAATTTTTTTAAAAAAAAACCCTTTTTTTTTTTAATTTTTTTTTTTTTTTTTTTTTTAAAATTTTTTTCCCAAATTTTTCCCCCCCAAAATTTTTTTGGGCCCGGAAAAATTTTGCCCCCGGGGGAAAATTTTTTTTTTTAAAAAAAAAAAGGTTTTTTTTTTTTTTTTTAAAATTTTTTTTTTTAAAAAAAAAAAAAAAAAAATTTTCCCTTTTTTTTTAAAAAAAAAAAAAAAAAAAATTTTTTTTTTTCCTTTTTAAAAAAAAATTTTTAAAAATTTTAAAAAAAAAAAAAATTTAAATTTTAAATTTTTTTTCCAAAAAACCCCAAATTTTGGGGTTTTTTTAATTTAAATTTTTCCCCCCGGGGAAGGTTTAAAAGGGGGTTTTTTTTCCCTAAAAAAAAAATTTTTTTTTTTAACCAAAAAAAAAAAAAAAAAATTTTTCCCCTTTTTTTTGGGGGGGGTTTTTTTAAAGGGGTTTTTTTTTTTTTAAAAAAAAAAAAACCCCTTTTTTTTTTTTTTAAAAAAAATTTTTTTTTTTTTTTAAAAAAAAATTTTTGGGTTTAAAATTTTTTTTTTTTTTTAAAAAAATGAAAAAACCCTTTTTTTTTTAAAAAATTAAAAAAAAAATTTTTTTTTTTTAAAACAACAAACCTTTTTTTTGTTTTTAAAAAAAAAAACCCCCAAAAAATTTTAATTTTTTTTTTTGGTTTAAAAAAAATTTTTGGGGAAAAACGGGATGGGGAAAAAAAATTTTTTTTTTTAAAAAAAAAAAAAAAATTTTGGGGGAAAAAAAAAAAACCCCCCCAAATTTAAAAAAAAAAAAGGGTTTTTTTTTTAAACCAAAAAATTCCCTTGGGGGTTTTTTTTTAAAAAGGGGTTTTTTTTTAAAAAATTTTTTGGGGTTTTTAAAAATTTTTTAAACCGTTTTTTTTAAAAAATTTTTTTAAAAAAAAATTTTAAAAAAAAAAAAATTTTTTTTTTTAAAATTTTCCCCCGGGGCCCCCCCGGGGTTTGCAAATTTTTAAAAATTTTGGGGAAAAAATTTTAAGTTTGGGTTTGGAAAATTTTTTTTTTTTTAAAAAAAATTTTTAAAAAAAAAAAAAAATTTTTAAAATTTTAAAATTTTTTTAAAAAAAAAAATTTTTTTTAAATTTTTTTTTTTTTTTTTTTTTGGGGTTTAAAAATTTTTTAAAAAAACCCAAAAAAAAAAATTTGGAAAAAAAAATTTAAAAAATTTTTTTTTTTTTTGGTCCAATTTTTTTTTTAAAAAAAGTTTTTTGGGGGAAAAAAAAAAAAATTTTTTTTTTTTTTTTTTGGGGGGTTTTTTTTTGGGGGGGAAAAAAATTCCCCAAATTTTTGGGGGGTTTTAAAGAAAATTTTTTTTTAAAAAATTTTTTTTAACCTTTTTTTTGGGTTTTTGAAATTTTTTTTTTTTTTTTTTTCGTTTTTTTTTTTCCCCCCAAAAAAAATTTTTTTTTTTTTTTTTTTTTGGTTTTAAAAAAAGGGAAAAAAAAATAATTTTTAAAAATTTTAAAAATTTTAAAAAATTTTTTTTTTTAAAAAAAAAAAAAATTTTTAAAAAACCCAAACCTTTTTTTCCCCCCTTTTGGGGGAAAAAAACCAAAAAAAAAAAATTTTTAAAATTTAAAATTTTTTTCCTTTTTAAAAATTTTTAATTTTTTTAAAAAAAAAATTTTAAAAGGGGCCCCCCAAAAAATTTTCCCCCCAAAAAAAAAAAAAAAAATTTTTTAAAAAAAAAAAAGGGGGCCCCCGGGGTTTTTTTATTTTTTTTTTGGGTTTTATTTTTTCCCCCATTTTTTTGGGGGGGTTTTTATTTTTTTTTCCCCCCAAAAAAAAAAAAAATTTTTTTTTTTTTGGGAACCCCCAAAATTTTAAAAAATTTTTTTTTTTAAAAAAAATTTTTTAAAAAAAAAAAAAAATTTTTTAAAAAAAAAGGGGTTTAATTTTTTTTTTTAAAAAAAAAAAATTTCCAAAAGGGAAAAAAAAAAAAAAATTTAAACAAAAAGGGGTTTTTTTAACCCCCCAAAAAAATGTTTTTTAAAAAAAAAAGGGAAAAAAAAAACCAAAAAATTTAAAATTTTTAAATTTTTTAAATTAAAAAACCTTTTAAAATTTAAAAAAAATTTTTTTTTAAAATTTTTTTAAAAAAAATTTTTAAAAAATAAAATTTTTAAAAATTTTTTGGGAAAAAAAACCCCGGGAAAAAAAAAAAAGGGGGTTTTGGGTTTAAAAAAAAAAAACCCCAAAAAAAACCCCCCCCAAAAAAACCCCCCTTTTGATTTTTTTTAAAAAAAAAAAAAACCTTTTTAAAAAAAAAACCCCAAAAAAAAAAGGCCCAAAATTTGGGGGTTCAAAATTTAATTTAAAAAAAGGAAAAAACCCCGGGGGGGTTTTTTTTTTAAGGAAAAAAAAAAAAAAAAAAAGGGTTTAAAATTTTTTTTTTAAAAAAAAAAACCCAAAAATTTTTAAAAAAATTAAAAAAGGGGGGTTTAAATGAAAAAAAAAAAATTTTTCCCCCCCCCCCCCAAAGGCCATTTTGGGAAAAAAAGGGGGGGGGTTTTTTAAAAAAAAAAAAAATTAAACAAAAAAAACCGGAATCCCCAAAAAAAAATTTTTTAAAAAAATTTTTTTTTTTTTAAAACCCGGGTTTTTTCCCCCCCCCCCTTTTCCCCAAAAAAAAAACCCCCCCAAAAAAACCCCCCCCCCAAAAAGGCCAAAATTTTTTTGGGTTTCAAAAAAATTTTTTTAAGGTGAAATTTTTTTTTTAAAAATTTTTTTTTTTTTTTTTAAAAAAAATTTTTTGGAAAAATTTTTAAAAAGGGGGGAAAAAAATTTTTCCCGGAAGGGAAAAAAAAAGGAAAAAAGGGGAAAAAATTTTTTAAAATTTTTTCCTTTTTTTAAAAAAAAATTTTTAAAAATTCCCAGGGGGGGGGGGGGGGGGAAAAATTTTTTAAAAAAAAGGGAAAGAAAAAAAAAAAACCCCGGGGAAAACCCGGGGTTTAAAAAAAGAAAAAAAAAAAAATTTTAAAGTTTTTTTTTTTAAAGGAAAAAAACCCAAAAAAAACCCAAAAAAATTTAAAAGGCCAAAAAAAAAAAAAAAAAAAAAAAAAAAAAAAAAAACCCCCTAAAAACCAAAAAATTTTTTAAAAATTTTTTTTTTTTTTTTTAAAAAAAAAATTTTTTTTTTTTTTTTTTTTTTTTAAAAAAAACCCCCCCCGGGGGGGGAAAAAAAAAATTAAAAAAAATTTTTTTTTTTTTTTTAAAAAAAATTTTTTTTTTTTTTTTTTCCCAAAAAAAAATTTGAAGGGGGGAAAAAAAAAAAAAAAAATTTTTGGGTTTTTGGGGGCCCCCCCCCCTTTTTTTTTTTAATTTTAAAAAATTTTAAAAATTTTAAAAAAAATTTTTTTTTTTCCCCCTTTTTCCCCGGGGAAAAATTTAAAAAAAGGGGGTTTTTTTTTTTTAAAATTTTTCCTTTTAATTTTTTTTGAAAAAATTTAAAATTTTTTTTAAAAGGTCTTAAAATTTTTTTTTTTAAAAATTTTTTTTAAACAATTTTTTGGGGCCCCAAAAGGGGTTTTTTTTTTTTTTTTTTCCCTTTTTTAAAAACCCCCCCCTTTAAAAACCCAATTTTTTTTTTTAAAAAAAAAAAAAAAATTTAAAAAAAAAAAATTTTTTTTTGGGGGGAAACCTTTTTTTTTTTTTTGGAAAAAATTTTTAAAAGTTTTTTTTTTTTAAAAAAAAAAAAACCCCCCCAAAATAAAAAAAAAACCTTTTTCCCTTTTTCATTTTTTTTTTTTAAAAAAAAAAAATTTTAAAAAAAAATTTAAAGAAGTTTTGTTTTTTTTAAAA
>CM034353.1:55313316-55414497 GCA_019925275.1 Mytilus edulis
TGACCTATGCTTTGTTAACCATAATTCCCTTTTAACAATTAATTTTGTTCTTTAAAAATCTTTCCCCCTTTGTAAAAGGAGAAAAACAAAATTAAATTGGTTTTCCTTACTATACTTTTCTTTCATTTTTGCTGGGGTGTTTATATAACGAAATTTTTGGGGGTTTTTTTGGGGGTTTTTTAACGTGACTCTGTACTTTAATAGATCCTTTTCCCGTAAATTTTTTTGTTTTAAAAATTGTCATTAATTTATTTTTTTATAAATTTTTAAAAAAACTTTTAACCCCCAAAAAAGAAAAAATTTTTTTAAAACACGAAGGAATGAACCCTTTTGGGGGTCCCTTTAAAATTTTTATAGAACCTTTTTGGGGCCATTTTAAATCTCCGGGCTATTTCTGCAATTAAATTTTTACATACTTTTTATTTTTTTTAACCCGTTTGCTAACCCTTGACCCCTGTAAAATTTTTAAAATTTTGTATAAACTTGAACCACAAAAATATTGACTATAAATTTTTTGAAATCAAAAAACGCGAAAAACAAATTTTTTCTTTTAAAATTGGGAACACGATTAAGACTGCTTTTCCCATATTTTTTACAATTTTTTTTTTAGTCTGGGGGTTTAATTTTTTGAAACACTGGGAAATAAACGGAATTTATAGACTGTCCCCTTAAAGTAAGGTTTTTAAACGCAAAAACAACCAGGGTTTTTTCCACCCCTTTTCTACATTTTTAAAATGCCCGTAAAAAATCAGGGAAAATGGCAGTTTGTTTTCCTTTCGTTTTTTTATTTTTTTTGTTATTTAGAATTTTTGGGGAAACTTAGGGACTTTTTTCCCCTTTTTTTTTCCCTGGGGTTCATTTTTTTTTGTGGGTTTTACTTTTAAAAATAAAATCCTTTACTTAAATCACAAAATTTCATCTTTTTAAACTTTGGTTGTTTAAAGGGAAATTTTTTTTTGAAAATAAACATTTTACCCTTTTAAAAAATCAAAAAAATTTTACGTCGTTTAAAGAACCCTTTAAAAATAGGGCAATTTTTTTTTTTAAAAAAATATCTTTCCCCCAAAACCAGTTTTTAAAAAAATAAATTAAAATTTTAAAAAAACTGTTGGGGTTAAATTCACCCTAAAAAAAAACAAAAAACAAAATAATTTTGCAAACGCTGTTTAACGGATCCTGTATATTGGAAAAAAATGGGGGTTTTTAAGGTTTAAAAATTTTCAAAAAAACCTGTTTTGTTTTTTTTTTAATGGAAAACAATTGATGATATGTTAAAAAATTTCCAGAAAAACCCATTTTTTAATCTAATTTTTTAAAAGGGATACAAAAAAAGTAAAAACACAAAAATACTCAACTCCGATCAAAAAATTAAAAAAGGAAAGTCCTTATCAAAAAGGGAAAATCAAACTCAAACCAAAACAAAAGAAAGGATAACAACTGTATATTCTGAATTGGAAAAAGGAAAATTTTCGAAAGGAAAAAAAAGGGGGATTGACCTTTGGTTTTAAAAGCTAAAAAAAGCCTCTAAATTGTAAAAAAGTCCATCAATTTCATTATAAAAAGCCAAAGATGGTTTAAAAAAAAAAACAACACAAAAGGTGAAAATGTTTAAAAAAAAAGTACAACATATTATTTTAATCACTATAAAAACAAAAAAAATGAACAAAGAACACAAAAAGGGGTAACCCCAAAATTTTAAAAACCTCATTTTTTTTTGTTTTTTTTTAAATTTAATTAAAACTTTTTAATTTATCCTATTAAAAAAATTTAACCATAAAAATTTAAAAAAAGAAAAACCGTTAAAAAATCGGGGCGGGTTTACGTCACAAAAGGTAATATAAAATAATTTTGTCGTTTAAAATATGCATATAATATAAATGTAAAAGTTTTTTATACAGATACCCGTTTTTAAAATTTCCCTTTTTTTCTTGCCACTTTGTCTATATGCCTTTTTTTGAATTTTTTTTAAAAAAAATAAAAAAACAAAAGGGCATAAAAACAAAAGCCCTTAACCCAAAAAGAAAGACAAGAACAACAAAAATATTATAGAACAAAAAAAATGGCAGGGTGGGTTTTAAAATCAGAGCCAAAGTCAAAAGTTTCAAAGAAACACAAAAAATCATTAGAAAAAAACAAATTAAACAAAAAAGAAAAAAAAAAACCAAAAAATTTTAGAACAATAAATAAAAAAAACAGGATGCATCGACAGGTTCAAATCAAATGGATACCAAACAAACAGACAAAAAAAGTAAGATAGTATAAAAAAAAAAAATAAAAAAATACTAAACCCTTTTAAAGATAAAAAACCTTCAAAAACGCAAAAAATTATTAAAAACAATCGTGTATTATTGTGAAAAATTTTAAAAATTTAACAGAATTTAAAAAAAATTTTTTTAAAAACCCCGGTTTTTAAGTAAAAACCTTTCCGGGGAAGAATTTGTATTTTTTTTATAAAAGAAGAGGACGTTCCCAAAGAACCCAAACCCCGTCACCAAATTTTGCCCCGGGACCTTTTTAAATTTTTTCAAACTGGGGAAGGAAGCTTTAAGCTCCCCCTTTAATAACCCGAATAAAATTGGGGAAATGTTTTCCCCCATTTTGGGGAATTTAAAAAATTTTTTCCAAAAATTTTTAATTTTTTTTATCTTTGGCATAGAATTCCTTGGTATTTTAAAAAATGGGTTTTGGTTTTCAATTTTTAAGTAAAGTTTTTTTAAAATTTTAGACGTTTAAAGTCTTTTGGAAAGGGTTCGTTTTTTCCTTATTTTCTAATTTTGGGGGACAAATTTGAAAGGGAAAAATTTTAAAAAAGTTCCAAATTGGGTTTTTGTTTAAAAATTAAAACAAAATTAAAATTTTTAAAGTTTGAAAAAAATTGAGAATGAAATGGGAATTTTTTCCCCCAAAGAAACCAAAAAACAACCCACCCAATTTAAAAATTTAAAAAAACAAAAAGAAAAAATTCCCCCCCGGGTTTAATGGGGAAAAACAAAAATTTCCCAAAAGGTTTTTATCTTTTTTTTTTGACAAGTAACTAAAAACCCAAAATTTATATAAAAAAAGAAGAGGGCGACAAGTAGAGGTTTAAAAGTTTGTTTCCCCTAGGCAAAGCCGACACTTTGGGTTTAAAAAATTTTTTTCCAAAAACAACAAATTGTTTTTCAATAAGAAAAAATTCAACCCCAAGGGTCACTTTTTTCCTCGTGTAAAATGGTTTTTACCTTTTTTTTTTATTATTTAACAAAATAGGGCCCTTTTTTCCCAAAATAAAAAATCTAAAGGGTATCAAACCCTTTTTAAGGAAAAAAATCGTGGATTTCAAGTTTCCCCACATCCAAAAATTTAAAAAGTTTTAGAATCTATTAATTTTAAAAAAATAAACATAAAAAATTCTTTTTTATAAAATTTTTCCCTTTTAAAAAGCATTGGATTTGTATTTTGTTTAATAGAATCAAAAGAAAATAAAATTAATTTTAGGTAAAAATTTTTCAATAAAATTATTATCCAATTAAAATAAAAAAAAGTTTTTATCTACAAAAAACGAAAAATTTTTTTTAAAGATTTTTTTTTTTTGGGTACAAATCATTAATTATTAGAAAAAAAAACAAACGACACAAAGGGGGGTATTTAATCAATCATTTTTTTACAGGGCAAAAGGGAAAATGACATTTTTGATCTATTTTTGTGTATTTGAGCTTTTTAAATTTTGGGCCCTTTGGAAATTTCGACTTTTGTTTAAATTTTTTATCGGGGTTTGGTATTAAATTTTTATTTTACTTTTGAATGTTTTTAAAGAAATAAGTGAAAAATTTTAATTTCAAAAAAAAAAATTTCAGAAAAAATGTTTTAAAAAAAAAAAAAAAGGAGAAACGAAGGTCCTATTTCCCCTAGAACTTATAACTTTAAAAACCCTCCTGAAAGGGAAAAAATAAAGATTTGGCCACCAAAGAAAAATCTTATTTTTATGAGGGCATCGCCGAGGTGGAAAATGACTTTTTTAGGGGGAACAAAACTTCAATCTCCCGAACCAAAAGGGAAAAAAGAAATTTTTTTTTTTCCCCCTACCTTATTTTTTTACTTTTTAATTTTAAAAAAATTTCATAATTTTTCCCCCAAATTTGTTTTGTTTTTTTAACTAAACCCCAACATTCACAATATAATCATACCTTTTAATTTAAAGGGATTTTTTTTTTAAACTTTCAAATTTTTAAAACTCCAAGTAAATTTTTAAATTTTAAAACCCCCCAAAATTAAAGGGAAAAATTTTAAAAAAAATTTAACCCAATCGGGCACAAAGCGAACCCCAAAGGGGGAAAAAATGAATTTTTTTGGGAAATTTGATCAAAAAGGGGTTTTTTAAACCTTTTTTAATCGGGCCCCCTGGGGGTTTTAAAAAAAAGGTTTTCCCAATTTTTAAAGGTTGGGAAAAACAGGTTTAAAATTGAAACGTTGTTTTTAGGGGAAAAAAAGAAGGCCATGAAAATTTTTCCCTCTTTTTTAGAAAAGATTTTGTTGTTTCCATCCTGCGGAAAAGGCCCTTTTTTAAAATTTAAAATTGTCCTTTTTTTGTAAAAATCGTTTATTACTACCCCAATGTTTGTAAAAAGGGTTTTTGGGGAAAAAAAAGGGACTTTTAAGGTTTAAACCCACCCCAAAAGACATTTCCCTTTTTTCCAAGGAATTAGTTTTTTGAAAACATAAGTTTTCCCTTTAAAAAAAGGTGGGAAAAAACATTTTAGAAAAACAACAAAAACGGAAAAAGGGTTTTTGTTTTGGGTCCCCAAAATCATAAAATTCCGTTACAAAACCAAAAGGGAATTTTTTGGCTTTAAATTTTTTTCCCTGGTTTTAATTTAAAGTTGTCCTTTTGGATTTAAAAAAAAATTTTTTTTTTAAACCGCAAGTAAAAAAAGGGTTTTTTTTTCAAAACTTAAAGGAAAAAATTTTTTAAATTTAAATTTTTTTAACCCGTGGATTGTTTTAAAAATTTTAAAAAAAAACTTTAGAAATTTTAAAAAGGGGGTTTTTTTGAAAATTTCTTTTAAAACTTTTGAAAATTTTTCAAAAAATTAAAAAACCCTCCCCCCGGGGTGAATTATTTTAAAAAAACCCTTTCCCCCCTAAAAAATTTTAGCAAAAATTTTTTTTTTAAAATTATTTTTTTTAAAACCATAAAGGCGATTACCCGTATTTTTTTTCCCCCCCCCGGTTTTTAAATCATTTTCTTCAAAAAATTTTAACCCCTAAATATGTTTATGGGCTTTTTTTGAAAAAACATAATTTATTTTGTTTGGAGTAGAAAATTTTAAAAATTTGGATTTTTCCCTTTTTTTCAAACTTTGGGGGCCCCTTTTTTCCCGCCCCTTTTTTTTTAAATTTTTATATGAATGGAATTTTAAAAAAAATTTTCCAAAAGAAAGGATTTTAAAAAGAAAATTTTTATTTATTTGATAATTGAAAAAAAGATTTTTTTCCAATAAAATTCCAAAAAACTTTTTTTTGAAATTTTGTTCCCTTTAAATTTTTATTCCCCCAAACGAATTAAATTAAACAAAGGAAAACGGTTCCTTGTATTTTGATTTTTATTTTTTTAATTTTAAATTTTACACAGTCTTTCATTTCCAAAATTTTTGAAAGTAAGTTTTTTTTAAAATTTTAAACCCCAACAAAATTTTTTTAAATTTATAAAACAAAATTTAAACCCAATTCATCTCCCCTTTTGGGTTTTTAAAAATTTTCCCCAACTTTATTCAAAAATTTAAATTTTCCTAAAAACAAAATTTTAAAAAGTTTACAGTGTTTCCGTTTCCCAAAAAAAAAAAATAACCAAAAGGTGGCCAAAAAAGGTCCCCGTCCTTTTTTAAAAAAGTAAAACCCTCGGGAAAAAGGAAAGCCTTGCTGATAAATACCTTTCCGGTTTTTAATTCCAAAAAAACATATGGCCTTAGAATAAGGTATGCTAATGGTGGTTTTTATTTCATTTTAAAGAAAAAAATTTAAAAAATTTTTTTCCCCTTTGCTTTTGTTTTTATTAAAAAAATTACAAAAATTTTAATGCTGGATTTTGTTTTAAATTATAAATTTTCTACTTCCCTTCCCTTAAAAAAATTTGGGTTTTGTAATTAAAAATTTCATTTGGTCTGGTTTTTGGGTTTTGGAACAACTTTATTTGGTGATTTTTTGGTTTTATAGCCTTGCCCTTTAAATTTAAAAAAAACCCGCTTTAATTATAAAGGTTTTTCAAATTTTAATTTTTAAAAGATATATTTTATTAGAAAATAGTTTTTTAACCACGTACCAAAAAAATTTTTAAACCCTGTTTTTTTATTTTTTTAAATTGGCCATATTCTTTTGGGACTAATTTAAAACTTGGTCTATTCGAAATTGGTTTTTTTTACAATTTTTTAACAAAATTTCAAAAAAATTTTCCCCCTTTTTAAATTTTTAAAAATTATTTAAAACCCCAAGGAAACCCCCAAAAAAATTTAAAGGTGCTATTTTTTTAATTTTTTTTTTTCTTGCCGGGCAACAACGCGGGGTTTTAAAAAATTTTTTTTAGGGAGATAAAAGGGTTTATGGAATTTCCCCAAGTTTTTAAAAAATTTTTTCCTTTTAAATTTTTTTTCACATTGATAAACCCGCGGTAAAACCCCCGGGGTTTATGCAAAACTTGGTTTTTATGTTTTTTATGTTCCGGATAAAATTTTAAATTTTTTTAGGAAATTTTAACCCTCAACAAAAGGGAAGTTTAAGGGGATTTAAATTTGGTTTAAAATTTCCAAAAAATTTTTCTAATAGAAAAATGGCCCTTCAAAGTTTAAGGGCCTTTAAAAAGTTGGTTACCCTTGTTTGAAATAGTTTGAAAATTTAAATTTTAACTAAAAGAATTTTTTCTAAGAAATTGGGTTTGAACCCCTTGAAAACAAAACTTTTTACGCCAAAGGGGGATGAATTTTTCCCCCCGGAATTTTTGTAAAGATTAAAAAAAATGAAAACACAAAAAATTTCCCAAATTTTTAAAGGACGCCCTTTACGAGTTGGGTTTACCCCTTATGGGGAAATCGTTATAAAGAATATTGGGTAATGTTCCTTATGTCCGGAAAATTTAAAAACCCCTTCCCCTTTTTTACGAATGTTACCCAAACCCCCTTAAACTTTTTTCCTTTTTTTTGACATTTTTACCTATTTGGGCTGGTTTTTTTTTGGGGGGGGGGGGGGGGGGTTTACCCCATCATTATCAATAAAATTAAAATTTTATGCATTTTTTGAAAAATTTAAGGGTTTTTCGCTATTAAAAACCCTTTTAATCCCAAAAATTTTTTACCCTTTTAAAAACCTGTACCCAAATCAGGGGGAAAGACAGTTTTTTTGTCCATTCGTTTTTTTTATGGGTTTTGTCATTTTATTTTCCATGTGGGTTTGGACTTTCCGATTGGAAAATTTTTCCCCTGAGTTAAATTTTTTTTTTTGTGATTTTTTTTATGGAAAAATTTAAATTAACCCCCCAAAAATAAAAAGTTTACTGATGTCCCAAAAAAAAAAACAAAGATGGGGGGGAAAATTTTTGCACTTTTGAACAGGTTTACACGGAACCCCCGGGGGACCTGGGTGTTCCGCCAAAACATTTTCCATTAAATTTAAAAAAATAATTTTAAAAAATTTAAAATTTTCCCAAAAACAAATGTCCTGGGGAATTTAAAAAATATTTATTTTTTTGGGAAAAAAAAGGGGGATTAAAAAAGGGGATTTAGGATTAATTTTTGGTTTTAAGGGTTAAATTTAACATTAAAACCCTAATTCTTAGATAATTTTTCTTTGGCAATTTTGGCATTAAATTTTTTTTTGGGTTTTTTTGGGAAATGCAAAATTTGGGTTTAATTTTCAATTGGATTAAAAATTGGGAATTAGGTGCCAAATTTATTTTTCCACTGATTTTTTTTCTTAAATGTCAATTTGGAAAAATTTTTTAACCCAAAAATAAAACTAAAAATTTTCAAAAAGAAAAACTTAAAATTTAACCCAAAGCCAAAGGACTGAAAAAAAGGAAAAAAATTTTCCCTTTCGAAGGTTTATTTTACCTTGGAAAAAAGGGCATCCTTAATTTTAAAAACTTCCAAAAAGGAACCCTTTAAATTTTAAAAACCCCCACCCATTTCTTAAGGTTTTTTAAACATTTTTTTTTAAAATTTTTAAAAAAAGAATAGTTTTCAAAGGTGCCCCAAAATTCATTTTTTTAATTTAATTCTTTTTTGGTTTCTTTTCCCCTTTTTAAAAAATAAATCGAACCTTTTCCCCGGGAAAGAAAATTATTTTTTTTAAAAAAGGGAAAATTATCAACCAAATAATTTCATCCTTTTTTCCTTTGATTAAAAAAATTTTTTTTCCTTTTAAAACCCAATTAAAAAATTGCCCCCAAATATTTCTTCACAACATTGGGAAATTGTTAGAAAAACCAAAAAATACGGGGTTTGTTTTTCAGGTTTTTAAAATTTTAACTTGGGAAATTAAAAAAAACATTTCCAAAGGGGGATTTCTTTCCCAATTTAAAAAAAAAATTGAAAAAAAAAAAATTTGGTTTTCTAAAAAACGGGGGAATAAGTAAAATTTTTAAATATATTCATTTTGATTGAATTTAAAATTTGGGGAAACCCAAACCAAAACGGGTAAAATTTTTAAAATTTTCATATCCAATTTTTTTGCCAAAAAATAAAGTCCTTTGAAAATTAAAGGAATAAGCTAAATTTTTTAAAAAAAAATATAAATTAAATTAAAATAAAAAATTAATTGCAAAATTTTTCAAACCCAAATAACATTTTTTGGATTTTTTTCCCATCTTTTTATATTTTAAAAAGCCTTTTTTTCAACTTTTTTTTTTTAAGTTTCGTTTTTAAAAAGTTTTTAAAAATTGGTTTTAATACAACTGGGCCAAGGGTTAAAGGGGAGGGTTTTTTTTGGGATTTTCCCGGTTTTAAAATTTTTAACCCCGCCCCAATTTTATTTTTAAAATTTTTGTCCTTCCCAAGGTTCAAAAAGGGGCCGTAACAAAATGGGGTTAAGGTTAAAATTTTTTTTTCTTCAAAATTTTTTTTCCCCAAAATAAAGGGCCCCCCCGTTTTGTTTGAATTTTTTTTTAAAATTTTCTTTACCCGGGCTTTTTAGGGCTTTGAAAAAAAATTTGCCGGGTTTTTGCTTCCCCTAATGTGTTGGGGGGCCGAAAACCTATAAAAATTTTAATGGGTTGGTTTTCATTTTTGGTTTTTTTTGTGATAGGTTTCCTTGCTAACTAAACCCTTCCCCTTTTTTTTTTAAAAAATTTTTTCCTTTTTTAAAAAATTTCATTTTTCTTTTGTTTTTTGCCTTAAAGGTTTTTTTGTTTTCGACAAAAATTTTGGAAAAACAATAAAATTTCTTTGAATTCCCTTTAACAAACCCCGGAAAATTTTCAGTTTTTTTCGTTTTTTTGGTTTTTTTATTAAGCCAAAGGGGCTTTGTTTTTTTTTAATTAAATTTTTGATTTTACATGGATATAATTAATTACATTTCCCTTCCTTTGTTTTCCCCGAAAATTCCTGACTCTTTTTGGCTGTTTCCCCCTTCGATAAAAAATTTTAAAAAAAAACAACTTTTCTGGAAATAAAAAATTTTTTTTTCAAAAAAAATCAGTTTAAATAGAAAAAAAAATTAAAGGAAAAGGAACCCTTATCCAGGTTTTTTTATTTTCTAGTTTTTGGTTGTTAAATTTTTAAGTTTTCTAAAAGTTTATATTTTTTTTAACCAAATAAAAAAAACTAAAAAAACAAAAATCAACTAAAAAGGAAACCTTTGAAAACTAGTAAACAATAATGCAATAAAAAAAAAAACAAAAAAAATCAACAAAACGGGAAAAAACGGGAAAAATTTTTAAAAAATAAAACCCAACATTTTTGAATTTTTTTGGAAAAAACCAAAAACCATTTTTTAAAAAAAAATTGGTTTGGGTTTGAAAACCCTTTTTTGGTTTTTTTTGGTTTGGCCGACCAAAAAAAAAACCTTTTTTGGGGGAAAAAAAATTTTTTATGAAAAAAAATGTTTTTTAAAATTAAAAACCCAAAAAAAAAAACATACAAAAAGAAAAAATGAAAAAGGGCTAACAGCCCCCAAAAATATTTTCAAGAAACCATTTTCGAAAGATTAAGGGGAAAATTTAAAACCCCCCAAATTTTTTAAACCTTAAACAATTTGGAATTATGTTTTTTAATTTTTCAATTTTTTTAATTTTTTTCTAAAAAAAGGGGTTTTTTCCCAAAGTTTAACTTAAGGGAACTTCTATTTCCTAATTTTTTAAACGAACCGGAACCTTTTTTTTTTTGTTGTCGGCCCCCTTTTTTCTTTTTTTTTTCCACCCATTTTTTTTTAACTTAAAATTTTCCCCAAATTTTTTAATTTCCTTTCCCCGGTTTTTGGTTTCCTTAATTAAGGGACATGGGGGGAAAATTAGGTTCATTCAAAAAATTTTTATTTTTTATTTTTGATTTTTTGTTTTAGTTTTAGGGGAAAAAAAAAACGGGGGCAAAAAAAAAAGGGTTTTTTTTTGGAAATTTTTTGATTCTTTTTTTCCCAAAAAAAACCCTCCAAAAAAAAATGAAAAAATTTAAAGTCATAAAAAAAAAAAATAAAAGAAAAAACCTTTTGCCCCCTTTTGGGAAAAATTTAAAAAACAACCGGTTTTAACCAAATCGTTTTTGAAATTTAAAAAAAACAAAAATGAAAAAAAATAAGCCAAAAAAACAAGCCGGGTTCTCCAAAAAAATTCAAAATTTTTAAGGTTAAAAGATCGGGCCCCAAGAACCCCCCCCAAAAAATTTTAACCTCCTTAGGAAAAAAGGGACAAAAATTTTTTTATTTCGGGGGGTTTAATAAAATTTGTAAATAAGATTTTTAAAAAGAAAATTTAAAATTTTATAGCGGAAAAGTTTTTTCCTTTTTTATCCGCCCCTTTTTCCCCGGGGTTTTTTCCTTTTAAAATGTTTAACTTTTTTTAAAGGGGTTTTTTAAATTTTTCCATTTGGGCCCCCAAAATAATTTAAATAAGTAAAACGGTGGGAAAAAAGAATAGTCCCTAGTACACGGATGCCCAAAACGGCACTAAATTTACTAAATTTTTTTATTTTATTGGCTTCAACTTTATTTTTAAAAAAAACCTTTTGATTAAAAAACTTTAAAAACCCGCACCCGGGGCAGACGGACGGGCAACAACCAAAAGAACGAACAACGGATGCAAAAGACTAAAAAAAACATAATCCCATACATGGGGCATAAAAAGTAAAAACCAAAAAAATACTAAATTAGAGGGAAAAACAAACAAAAAAAAATAAAAATTTACTGTTAAAAGTGAAAAATATATTTGGCAAAAAAAAAGTAGGGTAGGGGATTAAGTGGGGGGCAGGAAACCCTTTTTCGGGGCATCGGGATCAGGTGCTTTTAAGCTCGGGGTTTGGGGATTTATCCCTTTCGGGGTCCGGGAATATATTTTTGATTTTCGGATTTTTGGGAAAATAATTTCTCTTAATTTTGAATCTTGTGATTTCGTTTTTCAGCCCCAGATTTCGGGGGCAGGAACCCCCCCCAAACCCCCCCCCCAATTAGCCTTTGTCGTCTTTTCATTTTAAAAAGATTCATATCCTACCCCTTTTTCATTTTTAAAAAGGGGTCTTAAAAAAAAAAAAACACTGATGGATTGTCCTAAAGCATATTTTTTTAAAAAAAAATAAGGTCCCAATTTTAAAAAATAGCTACATTTTTTGTCGTGTTTGAAAAGCGGGGCCCAAATTTTTTTTTAAATTTTAACTGACTTTTACCAAAAGAAAGCATTGTTTGCAAAAGAAAAAATAATTGTGGTCTGAAAGGGCCCGAAACACGAAAAAAATTGAATTTAACAGAAAGGAAACAAAAACAACTTTGGAAAAAGGGGAGGGGGTTTTTTAAACCCTTTTTTGAAAAATTCCCCATACATTAAAATTTTTACAAAAAAAACATAAATACAACAGTTCCCCAAGCTGTATATAGGCCCGCGAATTTTGCGGGTGTGTTTTAGTATAAATTTTTTACAGACTAGCGTTTTCGTCTACATAAACTCCTCCCGTGACGCTAAAAGTCAAATAGTAAAAACAAGATAATTTTTCATTATTGTATAACAAAAAATGACCTTTTTTGGAAAGTTATGTTTTTTTCAAAAAATTTTTATCCCGCATTTAAAAACAAAGAATGATGAAAAAAATTTAGATTCCGTCGCTCCCAACTAAATAACCTTATAAAAAACTTATGGTTTGGCAAAAAGGGGAGTTGATAAAAATAGACACGGGCCTTAATTATACACAGAAAACAAATAAAGCATATAATTTTTAAAAAAAGTTTTTTTTTTAAATTTTTTTAAAAAATTTAACATTGGCACAATGTTAAGGGCCCTTAAAATTTCCCGACATTTATTGACATAAATTATACGGGACTTGACCCCCAACGTAACGGGCAAAATTTCCCAAAAAAGCCCAAAAAATTGTTTGACAAAGTGTAAAAACACAAATACGACAGTGGGGTATGCGTCGACATAAAGGTTAGGTTGACTTTCTGAAAATTTTTTAAAAATCCACAATGGAAAACAACTTTTTCCACTTTTTATTCACCCCCCTTTTTTATGATTTTGTTTTTATAAATTTTTCATAGGGTTCCCCAAATTTTTTTGTTCAATTATTTTTACTGGTTTTTAAAAAATTTTTAAAGGGTTAGTTAAGCTTTTACAAATTTAAATTTTATATGTGCCTTTTTATGTTAAAGATGTATTACTATTTTTTTCGGGAAAGGTTAAGGGTTGGACCTAATTTTTTTTTGAACCCCCCGTATTTGGGTTTGCACCTTTTCCCCAGTCAGGAATTTTAATTTCCTTAAATTTTAAAGTTTGTTTTCTGTGGTTCCAAAATGGTTTTTTCTTCTTCTTGTTTTTCATAAGATTAAAACCGGGTTTTTTTTTTCACGTTTTCATGGGTTTCCACTTTCAATTTTTTTAAACCCCTTTTTAGCTTGCTTTCGGGGGTACGAACCCGTGTTGAAGACCGTAAAAATTTTTCCCCCTAATATTTTTCTTTTCAAATTGTGATTTGGGTTTAAAAGTTGTCCTCATTGGGGATCATACCAAATCTTTTTATTTACAAAGTTCCACGAAAACTAAGTCCTAAAACCCAAAATTTAATTTTTTTCCAAAAAGTACTTATTATATTTTAAATGTACGCATTGGGTTAAAATAAAAAGAATAAAACCCCACCAATTTTAAAATTAAAAAAAATTTTAGATCGGTTTTTCCAGTCTTTTCATTTTGTATTTTTTTTGTTTTGTAGACTTTTTTGTCTTTTTTGTCTCCCCCGTCAATTTAAAAAACCTGTTTGGGAACTTTAAAAATAAAGAAATGCAAAGGGGAAAAACTGTTTCTAAGTAAAATTTTTTTTGTTTTATGTAGCGTGCAAATATATGTCATTAAAAAAAAACCCGCTACTTTTCCCATAAACCCTTTATACGTAAAAATATAAACAAAAACCCTTTTCATCAAATAATATGTCCCCAAACAAAAAAAAGTATCATAAAACAACAACAACATTAAGGAAACCCGGGGAAAAGGGGTAGATTTGGGTTTAATATTTGAAGACATCAAATTCCAAACTTTATATGAAAAAAATAACAAAAATGCCATTAAACGTCAATTTTCAATTTATTTTTTCTAAAATGGGAAAGGGCCCATTTCCCGTTTATTCTTTAAACCCTTTAAATATATATGTTATGTTTTAGAAAGGGTCGAATCCCAAAATATATTTAAATATTAAGAAAAGAACCAAAGCGAACCCCTTCCAATTTTTTGACAAAAACCGGGCGTTTAAAAATTTGCATAATGTTTTAAAAAGAACAGGGTTTCATAAAAATGTGATTTCTATTAAACCCGATACATTTGCATTGAAATTTCCCAAAAAACGGGCCCTATTTTTTAAAGTAATTTTATTTTTGCAATAAAAAAGCTAAAGGGTTTTTTAAATTTTAACAAAAATTTTTAAAAAAAGCTTTAAAATTTTTTGGGGCCAAAAAAATTGGGGGAAAAATTGGGTTTTTAATAACTTTTGAAAAGTTTTTCACACAAGAATTTTTTTTTTATTTTTTTTTATTATGCTTAATTATAATTAACATTTTTCTTTAAAATTTCATTTTTTAAATTACTTTCTTTTAGTTGCATATTTCGTTTAAAAAAATGCAAAAAAAGTGTCCCCATATAACCAAAACCCCATTTTGAATTATTCCAAACAAAACGTTGACAACCCCACTAGATTGCAGTTGCTTATAAGTGGGAGTCTGATTTTTGGGTTTCAAGTTTTAAGGGGCTTTTTTATATACTTGGTTTTGCTACTATTATGTATTATTTTCTTTTCAAAAACTGGAAATATTTGACATTTTTCCCTTGATGGAAAATTTTAAAGAAAATTTAAAATCGGAAAATCTGGTGACAAAAAAGTTATTAAAACATTGATGGCTTGGTTTTGTACAAAAAGAAAACCAATGAAACGAACTAGGTGCATACTTTCAAAAAATAAAAAAAAAAAACACTCTCTTACTACGTTTACATATTGGGCAAGGGAAACTAATGAAAAAGGGGCCAGTAGACAGTTTTAAACATTGTAAAGAAAGTACCCGAAAAAAGTTAAAAAAAAAAAAATTTTAGGAAAAAATTTAACAAAGAAAATTTCCCTAATCAAATGGGGAAAAAAAAACGAAAGCACAAACACATCAACAAATGGATAACAACTTTTCCCCAAAATTTTATTTTTATTTAACATTGTTTTCCCGCATTTCTTAAAAACGACGGGAAAAAAATTCAGAATCAATGTATAACTGCTGAAAATTTTTTATGTTTTCCCTTTTATCTTTACAAAATGAAGACACAAATTTTAAAAACTTTTTATTTCCCTATACATTTTTAAAATGGGAAAAATTAAATCTGAAAGAACCAAAATTTTAAACATTGAAAATGCTCGAAATTTTTAAAATTAAAGAGACATATTCAAATAAACAAAATTTTATTGAAAATTAACATCAAATCAAAAAATATATAAAATAATGGGCCGGGTTAAAAAAAAGAAACAGTAATTATCTTGTTTTATTTTACAAAAATTTTTGGGTTTAAAATAAATGGAACAAATTTCCATAAAAGGCAACAATGCAACATTAAAAAAGTTTCTAAAAATCTTGAAAAAAGTATAGATCTTACCCTGTAGAGCAAATTTTGGGATTTTTTTTAATATTTTTGTCCCCAAAAATGAAAAAAAAGGGGAATATCCCTGTAAGGAATTTGGGCCAACAATTGTTAAAAAAACTTGTCCCCGATGATAATTTTAAATTTTTACTTCCCTCTTTTTTATTTTAAAAAATAAAAGCAAAAATGTAAATCAAATTTATAAAATCTCATTTAGGGCTAAATTTTTAAAGTGGATTTAGCCACGATTTTCCCCCATTTAAATATTGTGATTTTTAAAATAAACCCAAAATAAATAATAAAAACTGTTTTTCCCTTAAGCTTCTAGCTCTGAATTTTGGGATGTATTAAAAGTACTGTTTCCCTTTTTCAATGAACAAAAATTGTCGGCCCTTTTTTTTTAAAAAACATCTTAAAATGTTTATCAAAACCATCCCCGTTCTTCCCTTTCTAAAATTTCCCTCTCTTTTTTGAATTTGTTAAGTTATAATCTTTGCATTCTAAAGTTTTTCCCGTTAAAAAAAAAGCAAAAAAGTCTAAGCCAAAAAAAAACAAGGGTTTTTGCAAATTTTCGATTTTCAAACGATGTCTGTACCAAGCCAGAAATATCGCAAATTGGGAAATTTAAATAATCTGTTCTATAAATGGGTGGGGTTTGTTTTTTGAAAACAGTTCAAAGGGTTTTTTGTTATTTCCGTTGTTTTTTCTTAAATGGGAGGTTTTTTCCCTCAAATTTTGGTTTTTGACACGGTTTATTTTAAGGTTTTTAAACGTCCGCGTCTCTTCAGAGACCTGTTTTTTTTAAATTTTTAAATAAAAAGAACTGCAGTAAAACTGTTTCTTTAATACTGGTTTTTTCCTATAACGAATGTTAGAATAGTATGTCACCAATCAATACAGGCTACTCATAAAACCCTTAATACGGTTAAAAAATAAAAAAAAAAAAAAGGCCTTTTTAAAAAATTCCCCCCAAAAATTTGGATTTCAATTTGGTTTTTTTTTAATCCTATTAAATTTTTCATTTAAATTTCATTTAAAATCTACTTACTTTCGATTGAATATTCATTAAATAAATGGGAAAGCATGCAAAATATAACCAAAGCTCTTTTTAATTGTTTTTAAAACCCTTGACACCAACAAAAGTTTCAATTTGATTTTAGGTTACATGATTGTTTTGGGCTTTAAAATATTTCTTTTGGGTTTTTCTACTTTTAATTATTATCTCTTTTCATAACGAAAATTTAAAAAGACATTATTCATCGGGTGTTGGGAAAAAAAAGAAAGAAATTTACAAACTGTTGACCAAAAATTTTAAAAAGGTGACTTGAAGGGGTTTGGGTTTTTTATTAATGAAAAATAATGAAACGAAATTGGTGCCCTTGGAAAGGGTTTTTTTTTGTATAAATGAAAACTAATGAAAAGAAAATTTGGGGCATTGATGGGTTGGTTTTGATAAATGAAAAAAATGAAACGAACCCTTTGGGGGCAAAACTTTTAGTATAAAAACAAAAAAACAAAAATCTCTTGACTACGTGACATATGGACAGTGTAAAGAAAGAAAACTCTAAAAGTATACCAATGTAAATTTAAAAAAGTATTTCACACAAAAATTTTTTCATAAAGTTTTCATATGTTGCCGGAAAAAATTAGGAAAAAAAAAAAAAAATTAAATTTACACAATCAAACAAATGAACTCAAAATCTATTGCTTATTTTCATCATAAAATTTTTAAAAAAATTGCGTAAAAAACGAAAAAAAAAAGAAAGGGTTTAGTTTTCTAAAAAAAATATTTTTATTGACAAAAAATTAATAACGGGGCTTTTTTTTTCATTTTTTTTTTATATTGGGGTTTTTGTTATATAAACATTATTTTAACATGAAAATTTTTCGGTTTTGAGTAGTCACTTTTTAAAATTTTCAAAAAAATAATAATTTTTAAATTTAGGGTCTCTTCTAATAAAAGTTCCCATGCCATATTTATAAAGGATCCCCAGAAAAAATGGAACTTTAAAAAAATACCTTCCCCCCCAAAAACATTTTAAACTTAAATTTTGGGAGTTTTTAATTTGGGAAAATTTTAAAGGGATTTTTTTTTTTTTGAAAACCCAGAGAACAAAACATTATCTTTTTTTCCATTTTGACCAAATGATTAGGAAAATTTTCGTCAATCTGTACAATACAATGAAAAAAGTATTTATCAATTACACAAAAAAAAAAATGTTCTCCTTCTTTTTTTAAAAAAACATCTTTTTTGGGCATTTTAAATTTTAAACTGTAGCTTTTGGGGCGTTTTTAACTAGGTAAATTTATTTTTTTTTAAATTTGAAAATGTCATCAATTGAAACAAATACTCTTTATTAAATTTTGGTATTTAAAAACGTTCATTATTGTAAAAATTTTTTTAGTTCAAAAGTTTCAATAAATAAATTTTTTCAAATGGAAAAAGGGATTACCGTAAAATTTTTACGACTTAAAAAATTTATTAAAAAAAAACAAATAACAAAAATCCGGGAAAACTGAGGAAAATTCAAATGGGAAAAACTCTAATCCAATGGAAAAAAAAGAAAAGCTCTAAAAACTCCAAAAAAAAATTGATAACAACTGTTTTCCCGGGTTTTGGGGCAGTTGTTTTTAAAAAAAATGTTTTTTCTTCAATTTTTAATAACAATGAACAAAATTCCCCGCTCATGTTTTTACTGCTGAAGAAAATCTATTTATTCCCTTTTTTTTAGTACACAGTAAAAAAAATAACTAAATTTTTTTGAAGCAAAAACACGTTTCAGTTTAAACTAAACTTTGATTCCTGTCCCAAATCGGAATTTTGCGTTGTTATCAATATCCGTTTTTCTAGTATTCTTTTTTAGTTTTTTTTGCATTGGGTGCATCGTTGTTCCATTGTTTTCCTCTTTATTTGGGGTTTCCCCTTTTTTGGGGTTTGGACCCATTGATTATTAATCGAAAAGATATTAACAACGGTATAATTCGTTCCTTTTAATATCAACATAATCCAAAGTTTTTTGATAGATTGTAGTGAAAAACAAGTTTTCTTTTTTTTTAGAAGTAAATAATGTCTTTTTTTTTCCCCTGCCAAAAGACCCCTTTAAAAAAAAAAATTATAACACAAATTGGTTTTTATACCTTAATAAAACAAAATAAACAAAAATTTTTGGGGTTTCAAGTTAACTTCAAAAGCTTTTAATTAATACAATTTTTTTCATGGGCCTAAAATTTTTAAAACCCATTATCTAAGGTTTAACATGAATATATTTTTTTTAAATTTTTTATAAAAAAGCATTGGATTTATACCCTTTTTAATAAACCAAAAAATTTATTAATTTTAGGAAAAAATTTGCCATTATTCGCTTAAATCAAAACAAGAAGGCCCCCCCTACAAATGCCCCCCTTTTACTTTCATTTTTATTTCAGGGACCTGGAAGTTGGGGGGTAAAAACCTAATTTAAAATTTAAAAATTTTAAAAAACCCTATCAAAGGAACTTTTACTAAGTTTTTTTAAATTGTTTGGATTTACCCCCATCCCAAAAATACCTTGACCAAAAACTTTTAAACCCAAATGGGACAACGGGCGAACAACTGCGGAAAAAAAACGGGGGAAGGGGGCCCCATACCCAAAAAAAAAATCCCCTCTACACGTGGGGGGCAAAAAAAAAAAGGGGTTTCTATGTAAAATTTTGCCTTTTAAAAAAATATTTTTAATTAATTATTTTTTGAAAATTAAAAAAAAAAGCCACAAGGGGTTTAATATTTAACAACCATTTTTTACACAGGAATAGACAGTTGTATCTATTTGTTTTGTTTTGCTTTTTTTCCCCCTTTGGGTTCGGATTTTGTTTTTAATTTTATGGGGTTCGGTTTTTGTTATTTTACTTTTTTTAAGTAAATGAAAAATTAACAACTATAATTTTTCACAACATTTTAAAAACAATTTAAAAAAAACAGAAAAAAAGGGGACAAAATTTATTTTTCACGTAAAACCACATCAAAGACACAACTTATAATTTTGTAACTGAAGAGGTTGCGATCTAGACCACGTGGGATAAAAATTTAAAAATGGGGGAAACCAAATGGGAACTGCATAAAGGAATCTAAAAAGCCCCCAAAACTGTTAGGCAACGTATCCTGGGGAAAAAAAAAACTTTATGTTTGATAACTTCAACGAAAAAATAGAAAATAACAAAAAAAAAGAATACCCACCAGCAAGTCTAAACCCGGGTTTAGGAAACATCAACCATTGATTTTGATTGTTAAATGTTTTTTTTTAAAGGTAAAATTTCTTTATTTTAAAAAAAAAAATTTTTAATTTTTTAAACATTTAAAAAATTTGAAAATAATTTTTAAAATTTTGTAAATTTTTTTGGCATGAGGTAAAAAAAAAACTCATATGTTTTTTAAGGAGGGTAATATATTTTTAGGTGCTTTTTTTTTTTGTTACCCCAAATTTTTCTTAAAATTTTGGGGGAATCTTTTTTAGAAATTAAATGGACTCCTTTTTACTTTTGCGTTCACTGGTTTTTGATAACACGGCTGTTATTTTAAAAATTTACGTTTTTTCTGACTATCCCCACTTAAAATTTAAAAACATGCCCCCACATTTATAGTCTTTTAAAAAATTTATGTTTGCAAAAAAATGAATATTTAATTAAAAGGAGTTTTTTCCCCGGGTGGAAACCCGGCCGTTTGGGGCACAACTTTTTGGAATTTTTTTGGCCTCATTAATCTTCCTTTTATTTTTCCTCTGAGCGTGCTGGTTTTCTTTTGGGACTGGGTGCGTCTGGCGTTTTAAATTTTTTTAAATGGTACCTTTTTGTTGGCTATTTTTGGTTTTTTCCTGCCCAATTTTTCCAATTTTTTTTTAAAATCCTTTCAGAATATTTCATTTAAGTTAAAATTTAAAACATTGCCATTAAAGGGGGGTTTGGGGGGCCCCAAAACCGGTTAACCCACCTTTTTTCAAAAAATGCCCCCCAATCGGAAAACCTTTTAATTAATTTTTTTTGTTACTTTTAAAAAGTTTGTTTCTGTTTTCGTATTCTTTATATTTAACGTTCCCCCTTTTTATTTTTAAAACCCAATTTTGTTTTTTTTTCTTCGAACAGGGGTAACTACGTTCCCTTTTTGTATAATGTAGATAAAATTTTTAATTTTGGAACAAAAAATTTTTTACAGACCTTATTTTATCGAACTACAAAAATCAAAAGAGGACCAAAAAAAGACCCCAAAGATTTTTAATTGGGGGCTAACACAAAATTAAAAAAAAATAAAAAAAAAAACAACAAAAAAATTATCAAAAAAGAAATCAAAAGTATACATTAGTCAGGGGCGTGGAAGGTTCCCGGGAGGAAACAAGTACATTCGAACAGTCAAGAAAACTGAAAGGATTTAAAAAAGGCAAAATTTTTATTCAAAAATCACGAAGACCTCTTGGTATTTTTAAATTCCAAAAGAACAGAATTTTACACCGACCTACAGAAGCATTGGGGTAAACGATGATATAAAAATTTCTTTTTTAATTAAAAAAAAACAAACTTTCGGAAATTTGGGGGCGACCTAACGACTATCCAATTTGTTATTTCCCCTTTTTTTATAATTTTCTTAAAACCGAATATATTTAAACATTAAAAAAAACGAAACCATTCGAATTCGAAAAAAAAACCAAAAAAAAAAACCCAAAACAAAGTAGCACACAAAACACAAATTAAAAAACAAAGACGAGCAACCATACCCCCCCCAAAACCATGGTTTAAAATATTACAGACCATGCCTTCTCCGTTAAAGTAAAATGATTTGTTTAAACATGTATTTTCAGGGTGATCTCTTATTGATTCCACAAAAAAAATCAGCAAATACCCCCAAAATTTTTGAAAAAGTAGAAAAAAATGTGAAAATTCATGACATTCCCAAAAAATAAAGCTTATCCTTCACCGGGGTTGAAAATTAAATTTTGGGGTTTCATATTGTTTGGGAAAGATTGAAAAAAAAATTAAATACCATTTGGAAAGTTTTCCTTTTATCCAAAATATATATAAATTTATAAAAAACTCACGAAACGTTTTTTTTGTCAAAATGAAAAACTTTTCGTATAAATGTTTATCAAATAATCACATAATTTTAAAATACACTTTTACAATGTCCCAAATCTTTCATGATGACGGTGCAATTTTCATAATGCAGAATGCAAAAAGCGGAAAAAAAAATGAAATTTTTAAAAAATTTAAAGTATCATACTTTTTTTTTTATAGAATTTTTTTTTTTTAATCCTTTTAAAATTTTGGAAAATAGTTTATATTTCCTTTATTAAAAAAAGGGGGAAAAACAAAAACAATAAAGTAAAATAAAGAGGGGAAAAAGATACCCCGGGGGCATCAAAACATAGATTGAAAATAAACCGCAACGCCCCTTTCAAAAAAAATAGGGTTTTCTTGCAGAGGTGTTTTTAGAGGAAGGGGCCGGGTAAATAAACAATTTGCCATTAACGGATTGGTTTCCAAAATTTTCTTAAAAAAGTTTTAAAAATTAAAGGGAAAAAAGGGAGAAACAATAAGGGACCGGTTTGGGGAAACCCCAAATGCTAAAAAGGATAGGAAATTAGGGGGAAATTTTTAAACTGAAAGGTAAAAAACCGCCCCGCCAGAAAAAAAGAAAAGAAAAAATTCAAAAAACACGAAACGACAAGCAAGTTTACAAAACATTATATTGAAAGTAAAAGACTGAGCAACCAAAGACTGTGGTGATCACATTTGTCCTGATGAATAATCATCTTCAGCTCCACGCGTACACCCTTCTTTTTACTCGCGGTCATAACAAATTCGATGTTTATATGTCACTAAAATAAAAATAGATCAACACACATTTATAAATTGGTATTCATGAAATCTGAAGCAATGCTCAATCCATACAAACATAATGCAATCATCATTATAATTACAATTTAAAAAGAAAAAATGTTATTAAATGACAACATAAAGACGCTGTCGTTTTCAAGTATCAATGAAGTGTTACATGTACAAGAAGACACTGTAAAATTCTTGATCAACAACGTTTATTTTATTGAAAACATTCTAAAACGTATTCAAATTTACAAAATCCAAAAGAAACAATTAACATGACATGTATCAGCGTTTTGTACATGATTTGGCCTAGATACCATTTAATCAACCATCGACACGACGCACGAAAAACGCGGATGATGTTAATTTAAGTTCAACAACCACATTAATATGTAGCGTGTTCCATTTCATAGGGTTTTGTTGGTCACAAGGACGATTCATGTAATTCAGTTTAGTTTAAAAAGTAAAATCACAAAAATACTGAACTACGAGGAAAATTCAAAATGGAAAGTCCCTAATCAAATGGCAAACTCAAAGGATAAAACGGACAACAACTGTCATATTCCTGACTTGGTACAGGCATTATCAAATGTAGAAAATGGTGGATTGAACCTGACAATGGTAGAGATTGAACCTTAATTGAATTAAATGACAAACTTAACCCAAACTGCTTATAGCTAAAAGTTATTTCAATATTCTTATTTTTTATATGTTGTAAACAAAAGTTTATAATTTTTTTTACTGGTAGGTAATGCCATTTAGTAACTTAATCAAAATCTGTATTACTCAGTAAGGTAAATATATGTCTAAATGGTTCATAATACGGTCTTCAAAAGATGCCGAATGCACCACAGGGAAAATATCAAATAATTCGACAGGGGAAAAAACACCATTCTACAAAGTTCCACTTACAGTAGCCCTCCAAATGGGGTTCTCATTATATTAGGTACTCCGGATTAGTAGGTAGATCCGGCTCAACGTGATCCACCTGGTGTTTTGATAATGCTAAGTACGAATTTTGTGATGTAACAACCAAGGAAGATATCATCATTATTGCATTTTTGATACTGAGTACAGTTAATTCATATTGACATAATCGAAGATGATAATGAGTTTTTGTGTCAATTCCCACTGAACTGTCTTGGAGATTCCTCTATATTTTGAAGTTTTAACTGAGACAAGATTAATGGAAGTTAACAGCTCATTTATATACAATTATAGTGGCGTAGCTAGACTTATAATGATCTGCACTCAGAAGTTGCCGAGCGAGGCAACACATTTCGCCAAGTGGAGTGAGGCGAAAACAATTTGGACCCTTTTTTTGCAGAAACTGTTTTCGATCTAAGATGGTTAATTTTGAATTGCAGTATGCACAGTTGAGTGTTAACTATACATCAAATCAAGGACTTAAACTGACTTGAAAAAATATAAAAACTTGCTCGACAATTCATTATGCTTCAGAGAAAGAAAAGGGCTAGAGAACTGAATCATCTCATAACATATATGTTAACATACGAAAACAAAGTAATTCAAACAATCAATTTTTAATTTGGTAATATATGAATGTGACGCTCGTATGTAAGACCTTATGTAAGTCTGAAGTTAACAACCGAAGTCCTTAAGGAGAGTAAAATTTTCCTTTGCCTAGTATTGTTAAACGTGGCACTATCTCTCTATCAGAATGAACGTAAAGCAGTGTAAGTAACGAAAGTTTTTCTTGTTCCATGGTCTATATCAGATACTTTTTCCACGTTTCAGAGCGCTGAAAGAGCATACAACAGTACCGGTTGCGGTTGGCATGTTTGAAAAGTATTTGCAAAATACAAAATATATTTGGGAAAAGTTCTTTCGGCGTCAGCTCCAATGTTGCACAGAGTTAATTGGTCTGGTTTCTTGGATTGATAAATATCCCATCTCGCAACCCACCTTTAAATTTCGAGAAGAAACTGATCTTCTGATTGAAGATCGGACTCGAAGGCGCGAAATATTCGAATTTGATGGTCCCGATTCAAACATTTCAGATTGGTTGGAAGACGCGTCTGGGCATGAAAACGTTCTTCCGAATTGACAAGACGATCTCGTAGTTCGTTTAGTAGATTGTATAAAAATTGTATATACCGATGTACGCAGAGCTAAACTGATATGAAGGAAAACACGCAAACCTTTCTGACATCTTGAAACTTTTAGATATTTATATATATATATAGTGAATGTCAATCGCACTCTTTCTTTTTATGACGTTTATGAATTTTTAATTAAGATATTTTTGGGGGCCATTACGTTCGTGCGCGCAAGTGCGTCGTTGCGTCAATGGTGGTTTTACGCCACTGCGATTATTTATTATTATGCGCATTGTACGTGTTGTATGTCTTTAAGTTAAATTTTTTGTGTCAACTGACCCGATTCAGTACCAAATTAAATCACTTCTTTTATTCAATTTTGATAGGAAAAAGTCAAATAACAAAAATACAGAACTCAAATAAAAATTCAAAACGGAAAGTCCCTAATCAAAAACACAAACACATCAATGGGATGGATAACAATTGTCATATTACTGACTTGGTACAGGCATTTTCTCATGTAGAAAATGGTGGATAAAAAATGGTTAAATAGCTACTAGCTATCTTAACCTCTCATTTTTATTACAGACGCATACAATTCCCATGTGTGAACCTACGGTGACCTATAGTCGTTAATTTTTGTATCATTTTGTCTAATTTGCCTGATTTGTCTGATTTTAATAATAGGTCAAAAATTCAAAGCACATTAACAAAAACGAAAGAAAATTCCCCAAACATTTACCATAGCACAATTACACAACGACATGGTGTATAAGTACAGAGCCACCTAGAATAGAAATTACCATTAGTACAATTATAATACAATGGCGGAATGATCAACAACGTCATTACCTAGAAATAAAATATAAACTGCTTCAAGACCATCGTGTATTATTCTTTTTATTAGTAAGAATATTTATCGACAAAGTGTTGATATCTTCCGAAGACCTTTCTTTTTTGTTTAAAAAGGACAAGGACTTTCTTAGACATAAACCTGGTTTAACTTTCTGCTCAGACACTGATGACGTTTAACAAAGTCTGGGTAGTAGCTGAAAGGTCTTGAATACCGAATGATTTGGAAAATGTATATCCCATATACAGGAGAAAATGGTATATTGCTCATAGGTGAGGCAAATAGATAATTATAATTGTCTCGTTTGTCAGTAGAATCTGATACTGAGATGACCGCTTATGCCAAGTTCGAGGTAGAAGTCTTTTAATACACAAAGAAATTCAAAACAGTGTGGCTGTGGCCATTGATTGACACATTAAATTCACCCATTGACTGGGACAATTTACGTGAACGTTTGTCTGTAACGACCACTGTTCACGACGTACATACGATAGACATTTAAACTGTGGGGTCACCAAGGTTTCTTAAACGCCTTTAATTATAAAATAATTCGAAAAATTAATCAGGAATAACCTTCATGTTTTGACTTATATAATTGATATAAATCAAAACATCGTGTTATTTCTGATAATTTTTTCGAATTACTTTATTAAGGTGTTGAGAACCTTTGGTGACCCCATAGTTTAAGTGTCTTTAAAACGTACACAGTGAGCAATGGTCGTTACATACAAACGTTCACCTAAATTGTCCCAGTCTATGGATGAATTTAATGTGTCAATCAATGGCCACAGCCACACTGTTTTGAATTTCATTCTATTAACATTGACCCTAAAACTAAAAGTTGCTTGCAGATTCAACTGAGGTTATCAAGGCTCTGTAATTCAATAACGGAAACTCCTTTTAAGGGCAAAATGCATTTAAATTTGACAAAATACTGACGAAGCTCAATATTTTGAGACATCAAATGGGATCATATCCGGTTTAACTTATTTTAAGTAATCTGTCTTTTAATCTTGAACAGTTGAAAACATATGTCCTACACTATGAAGAGTTAAAGCCATCACTTTTGAATATACCGACACCATCACGATGTGTTAAGCGTTATTGAATATTGGTGTCATAGATCACTGTGGACATTTTCTACTTGTCATTACCACAAATCATTCTTTTCCCCGCTTGTGACATTCCCGAAAGTATCTTTCGTTTGATACGTCTGAGCTTTTGAGAAGGGACTTAACGTTTAGAATTTTTCACGGAGTTCAGTATTTTTAAAGATTGTTACAAAACGCGATTGGTTCTACCCGTGAATACATGCCTCATCCTTGCCTGGTTTGTGAGCATGTTTCTCAATCCGTTTTGTGTTTTTTTTCAAGTAGTTTGTCTATTCGAATTTCTGCACAACAGTTAATTACAATACTTTAATCTGTTGAATTTTCTGTGTGATATGTGGTTATGTTAGGTTGTAAAGTTAGTATTGTACCAAATCCAAAATGGTGTGGATGTGCACATAATTAACGAATTTTATTTTCGATCTATGAGTTTGACTGTCCCTTTGGTATCTCTCGCCCCTCTTTTACATGTTTAAAAAGTCACAAAAAATACATATAATTCTTATATCAATTATGAATTTAATTTTATGCTAAACCTACTAACTATCTAGTTATGATGATCTTTTTGTTTGTATCCTTACGAGTTGTTATTACGTTGGCATGGTAATGAGAAGCATGTGCAGGATGGGTGGTTGCATTTTATTAATTAGAAAATAAAATATTTCATTGGAACATTGTAGTGTGTCAATTAAACTTACGGATTCGTATGAAAACACATGTGATGTAATCAAATTTCTTTACATAACAACAGGATAAGTATACGTAATTGAAATTTGTATATTTATAGAAATACTATGAATATTAGATATAAGAAACAATTTATCTGAAACATTTTGTCTCAGGAGTAGGAAGTTATAAATATTAAATGTTAAAACATATTACAATAAAATGAGTGCCGACTAAAATTATATTACATTAAGATTTGCTTTCAATATAAGGCTGATATGTATTTTAATTACGATGAAATCGCAGCTTGGAATCTGTTTTATATTATTGGTTAGCACCATTGGTGAATCAGTTGAGAATAATAACGGTATGTTTTGGTATTGTTTTCAATTTTCACATTTTTCTAAGACATGTGAAGCATTGTCCGCTTGTTATGTTTAATTCTGATATGAAAATAATAAGATGTGATATAATTGCAACTAAGACAATTCTCCACCAGAAACCAAATGATTTAGAAGTGAAGGACTATTGGTTTCTGTACATCCTTCAACAATGAGGAAAACCCATACCGCATAGTTAGGCCACGAAATGACAAACATGACACAATTCAAACGAGAAAAATAACAGTTCGATTTATATATAAAAATGAACGATCGAGATACAAATGTGATTTACAGTAAATAGTTATCAAAGTACCAGATTATAATTAAATACGACAAACACGCGTTTCGTCTACATAAGACTCATCAAGACGCTCAGATCAAAATAGTTTATAAAGGCAAACAAGTACAAAGCTAAAGATCATAGAGGACAAATTAATTCCAAAACGTTGTGCAAAAATACGGCTCTCATACGACTTATCAGTTTAAATGCCCCTTTGGTATCTTTCGCCTCTCATGTACATATGGTTTGAATTTGTTTTTAGAACAATTCTAATTTCTAATATAGGTAAAACTTTGTATAACTTAAAGCAAAGAAATAACTAGTTGTACAAAAAGTAAAATCACAAAAATACTAAACTCCGTGGAAAATTCAAAACGGAAAGTCCCTAATCAAATTCAGTTCATGATTAAATGTTAAAGGTTTACAATATAATAATTCACACAATAAATATCTAAGCATTACATCTTAGCTGCATTTCTCTCTTTTTCCAGTTCATAATTTAACTCAACTGACATTATTAATATTTCTTGTTATGTAACAGAGCATTTGGTTTTGATTTATTTTAGTATATTGTATACATTTTCACGAGAAGACATATTAGCAATGGCTGCTTGTTCCTGAATTCCACATTTGAATTTGAATCTATATTATAATTTGTATTAGTGTTGATCACAATATTGTCTTAAATGATGGACGGTTGTTGTCAACAAAACGGGTGTCGTTTGTAGAAAACAGGACTGCTTAACCTTTTGAAGATGAGTACACCGCGAAATTTTGGATTGGTTCGTGATGCTTAATCTATAGATTAGCGCTCTTTATCGTTCTTCCATGGTGTGGTCAGTTTATTTTCAACTTGCGCTTTTAAGTACACGTTTGCATCCTTTCTTAATAACTGTTTGTGTACTAATGAATCCAATGAAAAGTAATACAACTTTATGTTCAGGTACATCATCATAGTAATTAAAGTCATATGAAACTTCAAATTAATAAAAATGATGCATATGTTTTTTACAACTTCATGGCTATTTTTTTTTTTATAAAACTTATGTACATAACGTGACGGTACCCAAATTGCACCTATTTTGACAGTTTTTTCACCTACGTTTTTTTATGATAAAGACAAAAATTTCCAGTCTGTGTTTATTTTGTAGCCGTATCCTTCTTTATTATATAGGTACACCAATTTGATTTTTAATCCATATGGAATCATAGAAAAATTGGTCTAAACTGACCTCCAAACCATCAATGATTCTGAAATGAGGAGTACCCAAATTGCATCCATGCTTAAATTCGCACTGTCAAAATTCTAATAACAGAGCTTTTGTTTAATTTCTTCAAATATTTTGAACAATTGGATATTAGTCCATGCTTCCTCTTTAATTTTTTTTAAATGAATACTTGTAACATATTGCATTTGATCATTTTAAAAAGATGACGTTTTGATGACGTCGCAAGGCGACGTTTCAGTACATTTTGCTTTTTCAGTAAACACTTCACCTGTTGATAAATACTGTGAACGTTTTATGCATATCTAAATAGTTTTACCTATGTTGAAAGATGTGCATAGTTTCAAATCATAAAAATACAAATTGTTTACGGTCTCTAGGAAATCTTGTAAGATTATTTTTACTATTTTGGCTTAATAGGTGCAATTTGGGTACTCGGTGCAATTTGGGAACCGTTACGTTATATATTTTTTGAAGAAAAATTTTTAATATGTCAAATTTTAAAAGAAAGGGGAAGGTCCGGTAAGGACTCATTTTGGCCTCAAATTTCAGTTTCATCTGAAGAAAGATTTTGACCACTTTTTAAACACTTAAGTGTCTATTTCACTTGATTCAATTAGTTTATGTGAAAGATTTTAACTGATTAAGTCATTAAAAACGATCCGATTGAAGCTCAAATATGACAAATCTCTCAAATATGCGAAAAAACGTCACTTTTCAGATTGTTTTTGTCTAAAATGAAAGTGGCCGCATCCGTGTTCATCCACAACCTTTATATATGTTATGTATTATCATAAAATACAACTTACATTGCAATATTAAAGATGAACACGAATGCGGCCACTTTCGTTTTACACGGAAACCGTCTAAAATTTAACTAAAATGCTAAAATTGTGAAGATTTCAGTAATTTAGCATGACTTAATGGTGCTACAACCCGATATATGTGCATTGTATTGTCAAAAACAACCCATATTTATGTAGCAGAAGCATTCAATTGTCCAATAAATAACTAAAAGTTTACATTTCAACAATTTTGAAAACTGTAATATTTTTGGGCCAAAAGGGGGCCTTACCGGACCTACTCCTTTACTTGTTTTAGTCGTTAGCTACCAGACAACAATTCACCGACATGTTTTCCGCATGCAGTTACAACAGCGTGACCATTCTTGTAAAAATCCGGTGATCGCAATACGCAAGTGCGAAGCGGAAAATCAAATTGGCAGGGAGAGTCAACAAGCGTAAACATCGCTCTGTCATCGACATAATCATATCGTATTCTTGCTTACCTGAATACCTACGCTTCTTAGTTGATTGTTTACAAAGGTGACAATAGGTTAACTTCAGCTTCAAACCACGACCATTAATAAGCTGCCATATTTTCACAACAACACTGACCGAGTGAAATGTTTTTAACGATTATACGAAATGAATGATTGCATAAAACATTTAAATGTGATAAAATCGTACGCAGAAGACTAGTTTATGAAAGAGGAACGAAATATACCAAAGGGACAGTCAAACTCATAAATCTAAAACAAACTGACAACGCCATGGCTAAAAATGAAAAAGACAAACAAACAACAGCACACACGACACAACATAGAAAACTAAAGAATAAACAACACGAACCCCACCAAAAAACTAGGGGTGATCTCAGGTGCTCCGGAAGGGTAAGTAGATCCTGCTCCACATGCGGCACCCGTCGTGTTGCTTATGTAATAACAAATCCGGTAAATAAACTTATTCGGTAGGTCACATTCAGGAAAGGGAAAGGGATTGTAGTTACGACGTAAGGAATATATCCGATATGAAATATGCAATCAAGTATTGGATTAGCATTATTTTTCACAATTATCTCGTTTTTAGATGACTTTAAACTGACCATACATGAACTCAATGTACAGTGTACAATGTACAGTTACACCTGCATTAAGAGACCACCTAATGAAGAAGATGTATGTGTTTTTTTTTATATTACATATGCATTTTATATTTTGTTCGTGTGATAAGTAAGACAATCCCTTTATTTGTTAAAATGCTTTTTTCTTTATTTTTATCATCTTTATCTTTTTTCCATTGAATTGTACACCACTGTAAACGTTTCTGCTTATATTAAATGGAAAAATATTCAAAGTTGTCAATATCGTTTACCGTGTTCTTCCAGTTTTAAACAACCTTTTTTATGACTGGCCCAACTATATATCATTCCGTCGACAATTGAAATGACTGCAACCATCAATTTGATACTATAAAAAAAAACATAAATATGACTGAATTATTAATCGTTCAGGCTTGTAAGATTAAGTGTTTTTTTAATACATGTGCATTTTGACTTTTGGATTTGTTTTAGATTTATGAGTTTGACTGTCCCTTTGGTATCTTTCGTCCCTCTTTTGGATGTGTGATGAAGAAGACAAATCCTTTATGTATTAAAATGTGTTTTTCTTTATTTGATACCATCATTATCTTTTTTTCATTGGATTGTACACCACTGTAAAAGTTTCTGCTTATATCTAAAGTAAAACTATTCAAAGTTGTTGATACCGATGATTAAAGCATTACACTGAGGCTCTTTTCCTAAACATGTCTTTGTTTAAAGTAACTTAGTTTACTAGTAACCATCTAGATTTCCAGGTTTCCAGACTGGATTCCGACCAGAGTTGGACATTGACATGCATCTGATCTGATACTGGTCTAGATTCCTGGGATTGAAAAGGGTTGGGTTGTTTCAAAGTGATGTGGATTAATGTGATATGTTCATTACTAGTATCAACGAAAATGGATTATAAATACACAACATTATGACATGTATCGTCGCAAATGCATCACCTTATATCAACAGCTCACTCATAATAGTTCTTCCTTTATTGGCGATTGTGTATTTTAGTTCAGCTTATATTTCTTATTAACAATCAATGATATAAGGCGTTCTCCAATGGCCAATCAGAACAAGGTCCTTATTTCAAATTATTCAATCGACAATGGCAGTTGATTTATTATCATCCTTTTGTTTTCATTACTGCGCGCCTCATTTTTGCATTCTATAAAATACAACTGCATAAAGCAGACGCATGTAATTTGGCTAGCTAATTCAAAATCCAATCCTCACCTACCCTATTTTATCTTTTATTTTTATTGAGATATTCCTGTTTGTTTCATTAATTGACTAATGATCCTTTGTGAAATATAAAAAAAAAATCTTTATTTTCATATCATCTTTATCTTTTTTTTCATTGAAGTGTATATACCACTGTACAAGTTTCTGCTTATATTAAATGTAAAGATATTAAAATTTGTTAATGCCGTCCACATGTTCTTCCAGGTTTCAACATCATTTTTATAAATGGCCCAATTATATATAATTCCGTCGATAATTGTGTACTTTTTAGAAAAGACAGCAAATATCAATTTGATACTTTAAAAACATGAACAAGACTTTTCAAATAATGTTAAGATGATGATCGAAATTGCTGTTTCAGAGTAAAATTCATTTAATGTGGGATTTTGACACACGGTATTTCGATCCTTACACATTTCGTTAATGATATGTCCTGATACAGGTTCTATATGTGATTAATTGTTCCATTGACAACCATATCACATTTACTTTAAATCGACATATTAAATAATAATCGTTCCAGGATGGGCACTTTTCGTTCGTTTTTATTTATTGGAATTGGTATTCAACCGGTTTGTTGATCTGCTTTTATGAAAAGGTTGTTCGACTTTTATTAAAATACAAAACTTTCACAAGGGATGAAACTAGTTATCATCACCATGGTATACTAAATCATGTGACCTGTAACAGGCAAATTTTGTCACACTTATTTGGTCATTTTCATTTTAAAGATACAAATGCAATGTGAAGGTACATATTTAAAGGTTCAAAATTAATCTAATCCCTGATACTCTTATTGACTTTCAAAAACAATTGTAAAAGAACACAAGGTATCCTTGTAATAATTTCGCAATCATGGTCACATTGTATGTTGGACATTGTCAAATCGTTGTTTAAATTGACGTCGTTTGTACTTTATTGGATAGTGTATGGATATGTAAAGGCAGTATAGCATTTAAAGTGAGGTTGGTGTTGATTGTTTCGGTTTGTAAAAGAAAAGTATGCGTCAATTGATATTTAATACATGTTATGCTGAAATAAAGCCTGCCGGGAAAAGAGAGATAACTCTAATTAAAAATAAAGTATCTTGTTTATAATAGTAAAGAATTATTTGCGTCATATTTTCTGTAACGTCATTTTACTCTACTGATGATGTCCGTAGCTTATTCTTTACAAATTATACATACTTTAAGTTGGTCACGCAAATGGTGAATACCGTGGTACAAACCCTTTGGAAATGGGTTTAACATTTAATTCAAACTTGTAGGGATACAAAAAAGCAAATAACAAAAAAAACGAACTCCGAGGAAAATTCTAAACGGAAATTTACTAAGCAAATGGCAAAATCAAAAGCGCCAACACATCAAACAAACGGATTACAACTGTCATACTCATGGCTTGATACAGACATTTTCTTTTGTAGAAAATAGAGGATTAAACTTTGTTTCGTAGCTAGCTAAATCTTTCACTTGTTTGACAGTCGCGTACAATTTAAATATATATCAAACATAGGGGCACAGCAGTCAACAATGTGTTATAATCTTAATAACTATAAAACAAGCAAATATGTCAAGATGACAAACATGACAAACAAGTAGTCATACAGGCAAAGCACACTTACAAAAAAGTAGGACAAAAATACAAATGTTGCCATAATTTTTATTAGCACAATAGCTCAATGATGGGATGTATATGTACCGAGCCACGACAAATGAATATCACCAAAATTAGACTAAACATTATTTTCAATTGATATTCGAAAAGACAGAAACAAATATACTTAAACGCTCAACGTTGTTACGGAATTTATATCAACAAGGTCTTGGTACTTTCCAATGAACTTTTTCTTATAAAAAGTACGAGACGTTCTTTGGCATACTGCTGGTTCAACAACTTTATACTCCGACACTGGTGACGTTCTACAAAGTTTGAGTAGCAGCTGCAAGCTTTTGAATACCAAATTAGTAAGGAAATGTTTATCCCATATGTTGGTGAAGTTAGTATGTTGCTACTAAGGTTGGGAAAATTGATAATTTCAAAATTAAAATCGTCTCGTTTGTCATAGCTTTTTATATTGAGATAGCCATGTATGTCAAATTCGAGCTTTAAAAAATGAGGCGGAGGAAGCCGTGCCTGTTAATGGAAAGCGCATCGTCAATATATCTGAATGTAAAATTAAAGACCTGGCTTCTATGATCTTTTTGGTTTTGGCGAGTGAATGAAGGAGAAAATAAAAGGAGGTCAGCAAGGAGAGGCAAACAGCTAGATCCCATAGGAAAGTCGAAAATTTGTTGAAAAAGTCTACCTCCAAATTCAACAAATATGTTGTCAATAAGAAACTTCAGCATATTGATCACTTAATTGTTCCTCTGTGCAGCATATTTTATTTTTTTGTTCACTATTAACAAATTATACCAAGGTATTGTTTATAGTGTATATATTGAAAAGCATTGTGGATTATTTCTTTTTGACGATTTTTCAATTTCACCCGGGGAATAGTGGTATACAGGGTTGAAAAATCCAAACTAATTTCAGAAAAAGATCGAGATTAAAAATCATTAAGAAGTTTTTTTGAGTTTTTTAACATCCACATGTGGCTAATACGACTACGCAAAAACAGTTTCATAATTTCTAAAGATTCTCTTTCATTGTGGACAGAATTTTTGTAAATCTAATGGACAATTCTTTAGTCGAATATACAGATGAGCTGGCAATGTATCGTTGTTTGTACGGAATTTAGTGAGGCTTATGTATCCAATACAAACCTAGTAAGTTCTCGGAATTGCTGTTCAATGTATTATTCATTGAAACCATGAAAGACTAATGATTCGCAAAATCGAATCCTTGTAAAATGTTATTTGCTTGTATGTGGCATTACCTGGTTGTTCATTATTTCTTATTCTTTTACATCATTCGTAGTAGTACATCAGCAGAGTATTTTATTACTTCATGAATTTCTTGTTACGGCAAGAATGTTCAGTTTTAATAGGACATTTTAATATGCACTAACTACCTCTCCTCAAATAACACTGTACTGGTTTCTAATATGAACATCTCTTATGGAGTTAATTGCAGAATTTGTAATATGTCGCTAGCATTGCCTTCAGTAAAAAGGAAAATAACAAAAATACTGAACTCCGAGGAAAATTCAAAACGAAAAGTATATATATATCAAACATAGGGGCACAGCAGTCAACAATGTGTTATAATCTTAATAACTATAAAACAAGCAAATATGTCAAGATGACAAACATGACAAACAAGTAGTCATACAGGCAAAGCACACTTGCAAAAAAGTAGGACAAAAATACAAATGTTGCCATAATTTTTATTAGCACAATAGCTCAATGATGGGATGTATATGTACCGAGCCACGACAAATGAATATCACCAAAATTAGACTAAACATTATTTTCAATTGATATTCGAAAAGACAGAAACAAATATACTTAAACGCTCAACGTTGTTACGGAATTTATATCAACAAGGTCTTGGTACTTTCCAATGAACTTTTTCTTATAAAAAGTACGAGACGTTCTTTGGCATACTGCTGGTTCAACAACTTTATACTCCGACACTGGTGACGTTCTACAAAGTTTGAGTAGCAGCTGCAAGCTTTTGAATACCAAATTAGTAAGGAAATGTTTATCCCATATGTTGGTGAAGTTAGTATGTTGCTACTAAGGTTGGGAAAATTGATAATTTCAAAATTAAAATCGTCTCGTTTGTCATAGCTTTTTATATTGAGATAGCCATGTATGTCAAATTCGAGCTTTAAAAAATGAGGCGGAGGAAGCCGTGCCTGTTAATGGAAAGCGCATCGTCAATATATCTGAATGTAAAATTAAAGACCTGGCTTCTATGATCTTTTTGGTTTTGGCGAGTGTCTGAAGGAGAAAATAAAAGGAGGTCAGCAAGGAGAGGCAAACAGCTAGATCCCATAGGAAAGTCGAAAATTTGTTGAAAAAGTCTACCTCCAAATTCAACAAATATGTTGTCAATAAGAAACTTCAGCATATTGATCACTTAATTGTTCCTCTGTGCAGCATATTTTATTTTTTTGTTCACTATTAACAAATTATACCAAGGTATTGTTTATAGTGTATATATTGAAAAGCATTGTGGATTATTTCTTTTTGACGATTTTTCAATTTCACCCGGGGAATAGTGGTATACAGGGTTGAAAAATCCAAACTAATTTCAGAAAAAGATCGAGATTAAAAATCATTAAGAAGTTTTTTTGAGTTTTTTAACATCCACATGTGGCTAATACGACTACGCAAAAACAGTTTCATAATTTCTAAAGATTCTCTTTCATTGTGGACAGAATTTTTGTAAATCTAATGGACAATTCTTTAGTCGAATATACAGATGAGCTGGCAATGTATCGTTGTTTGTACGGAATTTAGTGAGGCTTATGTATCCAATACAAACCTAGTAAGTTCTCGGAATTGCTGTTCAATGTATTATTCATTGAAACCATGAAAGACTAATGATTCGCAAAATCGAATCCTTGTAAAATGTTATTTGCTTGTATGTGGCATTACCTGGTTGTTCATTATTTCTTATTCTTTTACATCATTCGTAGTAGTACATCAGCAGAGTATTTTATTACTTCATGAATTTCTTGTTACGGCAAGAATGTTCAGTTTTAATAGGACATTTTAATATGCACTAACTACCTCTCCTCAAATAACACTGTACTGGTTTCTAATATGAACATCTCTTATGGAGTTAATTGCAGAATTTGTAATATGTCGCTAGCATTGCCTTCAGTAAAAAGGAAAATAACAAAAATACTGAACTCCGAGGAAAATTCAAAACGAAAAGTATATATATATATCAAACATAGGGGCACAGCAGTCAACAATGTGTTATAATCTTAATAACTATAAAACAAGCAAATATGTCAAGATGACAAACATGACAACAAGTAGTCATACAGGCAAAGCACACTTGCAAAAAAGTAGGACAAAAATACAAATGTTGCCATAATTTTTATTAGCACAATAGCTCAATGATGGGATGTATATGTACCGAGCCACGACAAATGAATATCACCAAAATTAGACTAAAACATTATTTTCAATTGATATTCGAAAAGACAGAAACAAATATACTTAAACGCTCAACGTTGTTACGGAATTTATATCAACAAGGTCTTGGTACTTTCCAATGAACTTTTTCTTATAAAAAGTACGAGACGTTCTTTGGCATACTGCTGGTTCAACAACTTTATACTCCGACACTGGTGACGTTCTACAAAGTTTGAGTAGCAGCTGCAAGCTTTTGAATACCAAATTAGTAAGGAAATGTTTATCCCATATGTTGGTGAAGTTAGTATGTTGCTACTAAGGTTGGGAAAATTGATAATTTCAAAATTAAAATCGTCTCGTTTGTCATAGCTTTTTATATTGAGATAGCCATGTATGTCAAATTCGAGCTTTAAAAAATGAGGCGGAGGAAGCCGTGCCTGTTAATGGAAAGCGCATCGTCAATATATCTGAATGTAAAATTAAAGACCTGGCTTCTATGATCTTTTTGGTTTTGGCGAGTGTCTGAAGGAGAAAATAAAAGGAGGTCAGCAAGGAGAGGCAAACAGCTAGATCCCATAGGAAAGTCGAAAATTTGTTGAAAAAGTCTACCTCCAAATTCAACAAATATGTTGTCAATAAGAAACTTCAGCATATTGATCACTTAATTGTTCCTCTGTGCAGCATATTTTATTTTTTTGTTCACTATTAACAAATTATACCAAGGTATTGTTTATAGTGTATATATTGAAAAGCATTGTGGATTATTTCTTTTTGACGATTTTTCAATTTCACCCGGGGAATAGTGGTATACAGGGTTGAAAAATCCAAACTAATTTCAGAAAAAGATCGAGATTAAAAATCATTAAGAAGTTTTTTTGAGTTTTTTAACATCCACATGTGGCTAATACGACTACGCAAAAACAGTTTCATAATTTCTAAAGATTCTCTTTCATTGTGGACAGAATTTTTGTAAATCTAATGGACAATTCTTTAGTCGAATATACAGATGAGCTGGCAATGTATCGTTGTTTGTACGGAATTTAGTGAGGCTTATGTATCCAATACAAACCTAGTAAGTTCTCGGAATTGCTGTTCAATGTATTATTCATTGAAACCATGAAAGACTAATGATTCGCAAAATCGAATCCTTGTAAAATGTTATTTGCTTGTATGTGGCATTACCTGGTTGTTCATTATTTCTTATTCTTTTACATCATTCGTAGTAGTACATCAGCAGAGTATTTTATTACTTCATGAATTTCTTGTTACGGCAAGAATGTTCAGTTTTAATAGGACATTTTAATATGCACTAACTACCTCTCCTCAAATAACACTGTACTGGTTTCTAATATGAACATCTCTTATGGAGTTAATTGCAGAATTTGTAATATGTCGCTAGCATTGCCTTCAGTAAAAAGGAAAATAACAAAAATACTGAACTCCGAGGAAAATTCAAAACGAAAAGTCCCTACTCAAATGGCAAGATCAAAAGCTCAAAGACTTCAATAGAATGAATATCAACTGTCATAATCCTGACTTGGTACAAGTACTCTGAAGAAAATGGTGAAATAAACCAGGTTTTATGGCTAGCTAAACCTTTCACTTGTATGACAGTTGCATTAAATTATATGTGAACAAAACAAACAGACATAATAGGTAAAATGTCAAAAATAGGGGTACATGAGCCAACAGTGTGTCATAATCTCAATCACCTTAAAACAAACAAATAAATACCAGAGAAGTACAAAAAGTCATATAGACAAAGCACATTAGCAAACATAAAAGACAAGATCTGAATACAAAATTGCATTAGCACAATTACATAATGACGGGATGTATAATAAGAATAATATAACACATTATGAAGAAGATAAACAACGTTAGTACCCAGCATCCATACTACCAGACAATCGTGTTTTGGTTCTTGTGAAGTTGATACGGTATATTTACCAACCATGTCTTGGTACCTTCTTAAAAAGAAGGTGTTTTTTAGAAAAGGACGAGTATTCTTTGTCATACTCCTGGTTCGTAAAATTTCTACTCCGACATTGGTAACGTTTTACAGAGTCTGAATAGGAGCTGTAAGCTTTTGAATACCGAATAAGTTGGGAAATGTTTATCCCATGAGCAGGTAAAGTTGGTAAATTGCTACTAAGGTTGGGGTAACGGATATATCACTCGTTTATCTACTGAAGTTGTCCAGGTTGTCGTCTGTTCAATAACAGAAACGACCCAGTAGAAGAGAGGGAGTGTGGTCCCAAAATTCGGTCTTATAGACTCATTTGACGCATCTGTGACATTAAGATCTCTTGTATTTTCGAAAACATTAACTGATCATGAGGGAGAGTTGCTCAAAGAACAGTGGCCATAGGCTACTCATATACTGCTGTGTTTGTTTCTTTACTATTATGATATCTAATATCTTTGTGATCAAATGATCTAATTTCACCTTGTGTTCCTGAAAAAAAAAGGAATTACTGATGTTCCTTCTATTGTAATCTCTTATACTGTAAATAAAAAAAAAACAATTCAAACGTTGTTTTTATAGGTTTGTTGGTTAAAAAATTGTCTAGTATTGATATTATGTCAGTTGTCAGTTTGAAATTGGACAAGCCAACATGAGAATTTTCTTTAAAAAAATGAGACCGTTTTTTTTTTCAAACGTTACCTCTGTGTCTTGAACATAGGGAAAAAAGACCGCTTAAGAAAGCGATGTCATATTTAACAAGAAATGTTTTGAACTGAAATGTAACCAAAAATACTATGATCAATTTTCAATGATTTAAACAAAATTAATTACAGCTTCACAATGGGGCTTACAAAACATTTTATCAAAATTACAGAGCTCCAAGGTAAATAAAAGGAAAAAAAGGGAAAGTTCACAAAAACTTACAAAATCAAAGGTTATCAACCAACGTAAACTACCAAGCATTTACCCACGTTTTGTGGGTACATTTCTACCCTCGTACACATCAGTACTGTTCGGAAAGACTACTAAACTTATAATATTAAAACAAAATGTTACATTCCTGACTTAGTACAGGGATTTTCTGAAGTTAATGTTATGTTTGACTTGTTTTTTTTTTATATATAAATTATTGGCATCACATACACAAGGTAATCTTGCGGAGACATAAAAACATGAAATTTCCAAACGAGAGCTATTATAATATGAAGTACACGTTTTGTAACAGCTGGCAGTCCAATTTTCCTTCGCTCCATCCTGGTCGAACTACTTTGCACAGCCTACAATGTACATATAAATGGTTTTGCTAATATTTTTTTTCATCTGAGACATTATTTGTCGGAATCCGGATATGGTGTACAAATATTTGCACTTCCTGTTTGCGGTATACCATCTTCTCCGCAAGTCTATTGTTTTCTGTTTGGTATTAAATTAATAATTAAGATCCATGTTACATCTCGTGATCAATTTATTTGGCAATCGTGAATGCCGGTCATCAGGGTTTAAGAACATCAGTTGTTCGACCTGTTGGTAAAATGCGTTAAATGTACTTTTTTGGTCTTTTGGAAAATGTTGTTTGTGCTGTATTTAGACTCATCTACCAATAAATTTGTTTAACATACACACGTATAAAAATTTGCGGTTTTTATCCAACGAAATCATAGGTTTGAACGTTGTTTCAATTTAGATTTGTTTATTAATATATAGAGAATAATACATGGCAAAATCCGTATCATATGTCGTATCATCCCGAGACATCAATATCAGCCCAAGGGCCTTAGGCCCGAGGGATGATATTGGTCGAGGGTGATACGGCATGTGATACGGATTTTGCCATGTATTATACGCTTTATCATATATTTCAACAGAAGAGTATTATATTATATGAACTGTTTTCTGATCCATAGCACTGGGTTACCTTCAGTTCTACTTTTGTCTTGTTTCAAAGGCCTTAAAAGAACTGCTCAATTACTTATCCGAAGCACCTGGGTTACCCTACAATTTGCATGCTGTTGTTTTAAAAATATTTTGTTTATTATTGTATTAATTTGTGTATTTTGTATTTTTCATAGTTGCATTTAGTGTGCCAAAAAATATGAAAACTTGACGTTCGTGACGTCACATACCAAACAATGACGTCATTCAAAAAATTTACCTATTTTGAGGAAAATTTTTCTTAAGCAAAAAAAAAAACAAAACTGACTTATGTAAAAAAAAAAAAAAAAAAAGTAGGGGTGTGATAAAGGGTAGGGGTGTGATAAAGGGTATGCGATAAAGGGTAGGGGTGTGATAAAGGGTATGCGATAAAGGGTGCGCATCAAAGTTGCGCGATATGGATTAAACAGCAGGCTATTTATCACATATGCAAAACTACTGTATTTACTACTAAACATATGATAAACATTTATATAAGTACAAACGAATTGATAATAATTGACTAAAACTTTGGTTAAATAATTAATTCCAAGGAAGCTGTATCTATCTTTGTGATTTTTGACGTTTTACTCTATAAACTTCGTGACTGACTGATGATAAGCATCGCGTAATTGTTGAATTAATATCACTTTTTTTTCATTGAATGAAAAACGATTAAAGTGTTTTACGTGATAATGTTTGATCCTATACATTAAGTCATGCACAAGTATTTAAACAAGTTCCATATTATGTTTAAAAAGACTGGATTATTATGTCGTTAATAAATACATGTACAATTTGAAAGTACAGGTATAATACAAGTCTTGTACAATGTATTAAGTCGTGCCTTCTCTCCAAAGACTCCCATGTAAAGGGAAAAAGTAAATATTTGAAAACCATTTTTCATTACTCAAATTTATCAAATAATAAATATTTAATTGAGAAGTTAAATATTGGAAGTAAATATTAAAGAATCGAATGTTAACTTGTTCCTGGTGAATTTAATTTAGAAAGAGGGTGAGAACAACTTTACGTGAACAACAGGTTGAGAAATATATTGAAATGAACATGCATATTCTTTGTTTTAGTTTATGTAGACGTTATAATTTGACAATATGACAGTTGTTGTTTATTCGTTTGATGTGTTTTATCATTTGATTTTGCTATGTGATTAGGGACTTTCCGATTGAATTTTCCTCGGAGTTCAGTACTTTTGTGATTTTACTTTTTATAATCAGACCGCTACATATACGTACCTGCATACAATCTTCTACAATGCACGTTTAGTTGCTTTTACGCTGGGTATATAGAATACAAATATCGTAATTGGTGATTATTGACAGGTTTAAAAAAATATCATTTCACGAAATTGCGTTTACAGGTTATATTTTAACAAGGGATACTATTCATCAATACTCATGCAATATCCTTTTTGTGTTAATATGATAGCAAAGTTTCATAACTGAGTCTATTTGAAATACATTTTTGTCACTGATGACTTAAAAAGAGGTCTTTATGGACCGGTTTAATTGATGACCGTCTATTTTAAGTTTATCTCACACAATTTAAACCAATTTCCCTTCTAGTGCGGTGACAGAAGTGTAAAAAGTCGTCTAGATCGCGAGTTTAATCTCCCCTAATAACACACGGCTAAAAATGGTCTTAACTTAAAGACAAATATGTCTTCTTTAGTTTTTGCCCTGTCGTCAGAATTTCGTACGGTCACTTTTTTCTAAAAAGTCGTTTTAATGACTAGTAGTATATTGGAGAGTTTCAACCCCCCTTTTTCAAAATCAAAAAAAATGGGTATGTTTGCTTACATTTAATTGAAATAGTTTTTCCTGAAGCTATTTTTACATGTCAAAATATGCTATTCAGTATTTTAATATTTTCTTCTAATCTATAAAATTTGTGAAGTTCAGACTATATAAAATTGAGGTAATTTTAATTGCAAATTCAGACTCAAACTTTAGTTTTTTCTTCATAGTAGTAATACAAATTATCCCATAATATTTTAAGCATATAGTATTTAATAAAACTAATAAGTGATAAAAATTTCGTAACCAAAATATGAAAAAAAACTTAAGAAATCAATGGAAAAAGAATGGAGTAAAAATCTTCAATTTCAACACGGAACTCAATCACTTGCCTTCCGTCACATTTTGTGCATTAGTCAATAATTTGCTCTCAAATGATATATGAAATTACTACCTTTTTCGCTATTATATACACATATTTTCAATTAAAGTGCACTGATATATGCCATATACCTTGTTTGTATATGTTTATATTCTATGTTTTTTTGTTATAAAACATCAAATATACTTTGTCAGAAAAGTCTTATTGTAAAATCAATATAATGACGGATAGTTTCAGTAAATATTCCGTGATATGTCAAGTCCTTTGCAACTTGCTCGATTAAGTCCAAAGAACAGACAAAAGTCGTTAAATTTTATGCAGTGAGTAAAAAATATGCTAAAAAAACCTCGATTGAAATTTTAAGTCAATTCACCAGTTTAGGGAAGTCGACTTTTGTATCTGCATTGCATAAAAGATTGGATGAGGGGAACATCAAGATGTTTCATGCGATAGCTGTTAATTTGAAGAACTCCGTGCAGGAAGTTTGACAACATACAATTAATATCTGACTGTTGTCCCTCAGTTTCGGGTATTCAGTGTACACGTTCTAGAATGCAGTCGTTCATCTGGAGCGCTTTTATATTTTGTTGCAACAAAACATTTTAGAAAGATAAAAAATTACTCAAGTTTGAGTCAGATGAGCGCATTAAAAATGTTTATACGTGTCAGATAAAGTTAAAGTTGAAAAAGTTTCCTGTCCATCTTTTAAACTTCAAGCACTCTGTCATTTTGGTTGCATTACAAAATATTTGCTAAAAACGAAAAAAAAAAAATCCAAACCCGTGGAAGCAGATATTTCAGAACACGATACTGCTTTTACTAATTCCATTTTGGCTATTGACAACGATTTAATGGTCATTCCTCATGGCACCGTTACTTGATAAATATAGATCATTTCTTCAGGCTGATTCTAATTTAAAATATTCTACATGAAAAATGCAGTCTAAACTCATTTATTTCTGTAGAAATTCAGTTGTCAAACAACTTCAACAAGTTCAAGGCAAATATAACATATTATTTAGTAGCAAATTAACTCTATTTTAGATGCCATATAAGCTTCTAGTCAATTGAAAACTGACCTCAAAATCTCAATGTCAAACTGTAATAGACACAAATAACGGACAGTTATTTAATTCCGCTGCAAGTTTACTTAGAAAAGACATCGAAACTCCAAAGAAGACTACCCAACTTTGGATGAATTGTTTCTTCCTTCTTTATTCAGTCAATGCATTCGTATTTATTGCAATTCACTCTATGGTTACTCAATGAAACTGCATACAGCCAAGACTATTCTCAGGAAATGGCACCAGAGAAATTGTGGAAATGCTAAGCAATTGTTGAGGCAATCTTTTTTTATTTTACTCCTTTTCATTTAGGATTGGCTTTACAAATGTACCGTGAGTTTGGTTCAAAACACCTTGTTGAAACATTGAATGCCAATGGATTTTATGCTTCTTAAAATAAAGTGCGACGCTATCTAATGTGTTGCCAACCATGAAATTGAGCGAATTCAAGATAGTGTGTACTTCTCGTATGATGTTTCCCCAGCATCTTTGCAGACAAGCATATGGATGTCATCACACCTTCCTAAACCCCCTTATAGATCTCTGTTAAATCTTGGATGAATTGATAGGGATGGTTTCAAGCTGGTAATTTTTAGGAACAAATGTCTTCGGACTTCCTACAATACCTTGTCTGTACTTGTAAAGAAAAACTCCAAATTACGTGTTTACTTTGAGCAGAACCTTTCATGTGCAGACCTGTGGCCATGAGTGAAATGTGTAGAAATATTAAAACATGTCAAAATGTTAAAAATTATTATAAATTAAGGAATGTATCTCCCTAATGCAAAGCTCTGATTCATTTCACTGATTTGGTTATACTTTTTGCAACTTTTTGATTATAGCTCTTCATCTTTAATATAAGCTTTGAACTTCACATATGTTGGCCACGAGCATCACTGAAGAGATATGTATTGTCGAAATGCGCATCTGGTGCAGAAAATATGGTACCGTTATTGTTATTGTGACAGTTGATGAAAAAGAACATGATGGAGATAAGGGTTGATTTGGTATAAAGCTTGTTGCACTGGTACACACGAATCCAGTCCCGAGGTTAGGGGATTGTTGGCGTGCCCTTAAAAAAGTTAAAGCCCGCCCCTATCTGTATGTGTCAGTTTTAAGTTACGAGACGGTAATGCAGTGTTTGTCGTTTGTTTCTATATACTATATTGGTTTCTTTATTATTTATTTTGTACATTAATCAGGCCGTTAGATTTTTTGTTTGTTTTACATTATTCGTTTCGAGAATTGAAGACTTTGCAGTATGACTTTTACTCATTGTTGAAACCCGTACGGGACCTATAATTGTTTTATGTCTCATTTGGTCTCATTTGGAGAGTTGTCTCATTTGCAATCATATCACATCTTCTTTTTTTATATGGAATACTTTTGAAGTCTGTGGTACGTTGCAAGGGAAACAAGGGGGGATATAGTTACAAAACCTATAATGTTATAGATATTAACCAGAGTTAATTACACAACAAAAGATAATACTATGGTAGCAGTAATAATTGTGAAAAAAACCCAAAAAGCAACGAGTAGTCTATAAAAAACATGAAGTATCCGCAAATTCAATTTGAGGTCATTTGACTGTAATGTTCTATGGCTTTGGTTTGATACCTCACCCAATATGATAGTTTAAAAAATAATTTTAAAGTATTGTCCTGCATGACACTTGATTTTTACCTGAAATTGATATTTTTCTAAGGTTTAGGTGCTCTTAACATTTTGTAGGTTGAAAACTTGATTTTTGAAGTTTTATTTATATAACGTCGTTTAAGGACTTTTTTTGATAAAAAAAAATCTCAATGATTAAGGTTTATGTATAATAACAAACATTACTAAAGCCAAAACAGTATCATTTGTATTTATGGAGGGTTTAGAAATAGAAAAAAATGTCAAAATTGAAACCCACCCAAATTTTCACAAATTTTTACATATGACCTTTGACCTTAATTTAAAAAAAATGTGACCATATCAAGTCCTGACGACAGGCATATTCTTATAGTACATGATTTCCTCTTTCCAATGATATATTATGTAGGTGTGTGTTCGGTGGGGAGATTAAATTCCAAAAAATCTGCCTTCAGTCACCGCACTATTCACCTTTTGTCGTTTTTATGATGGAGTACAACAATTGTCTTTCCTTTTCAATCTCAACGGAAAATTCGTCGTTGGTTTCCCTTCAAACGTAAAACATTCTTTAAGGTGGACCCCTACAGTTAAAGCAATGTTTCCCCGATTGAATTTTTCTTAAAATTTGCATATACTTTGCAATTGCCTCTATAAAAATTTGATTTGAAATATTATGTCACCAGATTCGTTTTCATGGTAACGGTCACCTAAGGTTGGTATATTACATGTATTTATAAACAAATCTAAATTGAAAACAACGTTCAAAACTATGATTGCGTTGGATAAAAACCGCAATTTTTATTCGTAGGCATGTTGAACCAACCTCTAGGTAGAAGGGTCTTTATATAGCACAAGCAACATTTTCCAAAAGACCAAAAAAAGTGAAAAAAAGTATATTTTAGTAAAACGTTTTTGACTAACAGGTCGAACAACAGATGTTCTTAAACCCAGCTGACTGCCATTTGAGATTGTTAAATAAATTGATCACTAGATATAAGAAAATTGATCATAATATTATCTAATACCAAACAGTAAACAATAAACTTGCGGTAAAGATGGCATACCACAAACACGAGGTGCAAACATTTGTACACCATATCCGGATTTCGACAATTAATGACTCTTTATTGATGTTATGGATCGAAACGGCATTTGGAAGGCCATATAATTTACCTCAATTGAGTATAGACTCTTGAATTTTCAAAAGTCGAAATAGGATGAACGGATCATATAAACCCGAAGGAAATTGTAATACAAGCCCAAACGAAAATAATATAAACAAGTCTAACAACGTTCAAACCTATGATTGTTTTCAAGCCTTTAAAAGCATTTTGAAAGGTTCGTTCTTCATATATCAGAAAAAATAATGTTTAAATGATAGCCGTTTTATACATATTTAGTCATTCCGGCCCAAAGTTCGTCAACACTGCTGCAAACAGATTTTGTTAAAATTTTCTATTTTTCTTAAATTCGCCCAAACTTGGTCCAATTTTTTTTTCTTTGACATAAGATGGTAAAGACAATAAGCTTTAAATAATAAAAATATAGGTCACCGGACTAGGTCACCAAACTAGGTCACCAGACTATTATTTTAACTAACAAATTGTTACCCCTGCCCACACAATTAGCAACAGCAATTGTTTGTATATGATCGTTCAAAATTTGTGAGTACAAAAAGGTAGTGAATGTTTCAATTTCTTTTGTTAAACATACACACATCAATATAGTTTCACATGAGAATCAACTGAAAACCATTTAAGTTTAAGGTTGATATTTGGTAATGTCGCATGCCGTACAAAATAGTCCACGAAGGATTTTTTTATCATACAACTTTTAATTACATAAAAAAAAAACATTACGCGTATATCGAAATGTGTTCATTTCATGTTTTCAGAAATAGATATTGCAAATGATTTTAATTGAAATACTGGATATTTGAGGATCATGGCTGAGTGTACGGGAATAGACATGAGAAGATGTGGTATGAGTGCCAATGGGATACATTTTTGTAACTCTCCATCCATGTCACAATTTGTAAAAGTAAACCATTACAGGTCAAAGTACGTGTCTTCATGATCACGGGGCCTTGGCTCACACCGAACACATGAAGATCGGGTTGTTGACTATTGGGAAAGCATGTATGTGATTTGTCTCTCTTACATTTATTCAGTTCTCGGAAATAAATATATAACACGATTTCTCACAATTTACTCATATCCAATATAATAATAATAATAATAATAATAAATTCTTTATTTAAAGAGGGTAACTCAATTAGAAATAGTCTAATTTTCATTGAGGCCCTCAAACAAAATACATGCATACAGTTAACATTCATACATTCATACATTAATTTACAATATATATTACTAGTATATACACAATTCAATCATTGAAATATACAAAGGGTAATAAATGACAATATTTGATATAGTTTTGTTAGAGGAAAACAAATTAGTTGACTTGCATATAATTTTCAAGAAAATGATTATAACTATGTTTCTTGAATAATTCCACATTAGGACATTTCTTTATTTCGAGTGGTAAATTATTCCATACTTTGGTTGCAGAATAATGAAAAGATTTTTTATAAAAATTTGTATTTGGTCTTGGAACAAAAAGATCATTATTAGAGACAGATCGTAAGTTGTGGCGTTGCACATCATCAATATTTAGTATTGCTAAGTAATCAGGTGTTAGCCCATTTAGAATTTTATACATTAGAATTGATTGTTGGTATTTTATTCTTTTGGTAAAAGATAGCCATTTTAAAGAAGAAAACATGAAATTAGATGGAATAGAAATATCGCATTCCAGTATAATTCTTGCTACTCTTTTTTGAAGTTTTATGATTCTATCTGAATCTTTTTGTAATAAATTTCCCCAAACTGAACTACAATAGTCTATATATGGTAGAATATATGCATTATAAAATAGTTGCCTTGTGTGTATTGGCAAATATACTTTAATTTTATATAAAAGTGATACTTTAGATGAGATAATTTTACATATACGATCAACATGATCTTCCCAGCTTAAATTTTCATCAATGTCTATTCCAAGTAATTTGAAAGAATGGACATTCTCAATACATGTTTCGTTGACGGTAATACATAATTCTGATAGTTGTTTAAGTTTTTGTTTTGAACCCAATTTCATACACTTAGTTTTTTGTGCATTGATTTTCATACTGTTATTGTTACACCAAGATTGTATAGCATTTAAATCATTTTGCAATATGCTGTTTATTTTTTCAATGTTTTTATCATGAAAATGCAATGTTGAATCATCAGCATATAAATCCATATTGGATTGTTTAACATGAAGTGGTAAATCATTTATATATATTAAAAATAACAGCGGACCTAAAATAGAACCTTGAGGCACTCCATACTTTACAAACGATTTATCAGATTTAATGTTAGCGTATTGGACTTCTTGTTGTCTGTCAGACAAATATGATTTTATCCAATCTATTATATGTTTTCCGATATGATAAAATTTTAACTTTTCTAGAAGTATGGCATGGTTAATAAGGTCAAAAGCCTTACTGAAATCTAAAAACACTGTACCAACTATTTCTCCATTATCTAAATATTTTAACCATTCGTCAATTAGTTTAGTTAGCGCTGTTTGGCAGGAATGACCTTGTCTGAAACCTGACTGGGCGATATGTAACAATTTTTTATTGTTAAGGAATTCATATAACTGTGTACATACATGTCTTTCGAAAATTTTAGATATGGTATTCAAAATAGAAATTGGACGATAATTTGAGGGAATATCTCTTGGTCCTCCTTTATGTATAGCAGTTACTCTTGCAAGTTTTAATTTTTGCGGAAAACGATTTAAAGTTATACTTTTGTTTATTAAAAAAGTTAATGATGGGGATATTATTTCTGCACTTAACTTTAAAAATTTGGGACCTATTCCATCTAAACCTGCGGATTTATTAATATTAAGATGTTTTAGTTGAGAACACACCTCTCCAATGGAAATGAGTTTTAAATGAAAATTTTCAGTTTTCTTTAATTTTTCACTAGTAAAATTTTGTAGCATAGAAAAATCCATATCTGAAGTATTATTTCCAATAAGTTTTTCAGCTACGGATGAAAAATGAACATTAAGAGTATTTACAATATCTTGGTTGTTATAAACCGTTTGATTTTCATACTGCATTTTAGGTGGAAAAATATTATCCTCTTTTGGATTTAACTCTTTAATATGATTCCAAAGTTCTTTACTATTTTTGGAACTAGTTATGGCGTTTTGGTAATATTCCTTTTTTGCATTAAATATTAACGACGTTGTTTTATTACGCCACTTTTTAAAGTTTATCCAATCTTTTTTTGAATGATACATATTCCTATATGGTAGTTGTATTTCTTTTTTATTTTATTTTCCGACATTGTTTCAGTATCTCCTAATCATGAGGAATCAGAAAATGAGAAAAAGAACGGATAAAAACCCGATTTTGAATTGTTCATTTTTTTTTATCAAACACACAATGTCCTCATAAATATTATTGGCTGCTAGTATTATGTCATATACAACAGATTGTCATCGACAAGCCGTGAAAATGTAGACGTCTGCTGTCAAAGGATGTGCTATTATTATTTATTATATTTGACTAAGATTTTGAGACTTTTGGAACTTTTGTGTCATATACAGTGTTTTGGGGTTTTAGACATATTTTTTATCATTGAAATTGACTGCTCGAAAAAAATTGGCTGCCATCTTGATCGACAGCTAAAAGTGGCTGCCAGCTTGAGTATGTCACAAAATTATGATAAGGAGTTAGGGAAAAGCTAGTATCTTGACAAAAATACATGATTTTGGATGTGCATTTTAATTGACAGATCATCTAGACGGAAAAAATTGTTTGTTTTCTTCTCTCGATTGAATGGAGTTATGATCAGTTATGTCATTAATTCTGTAATATAATATCTGAAACTATTTAAATTGCACGGAATCACACAAGAGCACTTATAATTAAAGTGTCAAAAGTTAAATAATTAGCTATAATATTGTATGCACCATAGATCAAAATAAAATTAGATTAAAATGGAAATGTGTTATAAGTTAGTAATGAATATTTGATTGTTGGGACGTAAAAAAAAGGATAAATTCCTCTGGGTAGATTTTTATAAATATGATTCATATTATATATCTGTCTTATTATTCTATCTATAATTTTGTGTTTGGATTATTTATTGGAATATACAAATGTTGCATGAAACAAAGACTGCATACAGAATAGACCATGACCTGATATAATACATTTATAAAAGATAAGGATGATGTTTTTAATTAAGTATTTTCTTTCTAAAATCAAATATGTACTTCAAAATAACTGAGGATTTTATCCATTTCTTTGTGTATTTTCAACTATATAAGTTTGTTACTTATGTATTCTAGCTTGGTAAATATAAATATTTCTTTTCTTCAAACCTTTGAGCAAATACTAGTATCAACATTACCAATAAAACTAAGAAATATAGTGGAATCGGGATTGTATTTTTTAGATTGACAGTAAACATTCACATTTTGGAACTAACTTAAACAGTTAACAAACAAATGCGATAAACAATATTAACTTTTATGATGTATAAAGTCTTGTATTGCAGTCAAACCAGATACATGTAGATATATAATAGATTTATTTGATCAAATACCAAAATAAGGGTCGTTTTCAAAATCCGGCCATATTTTAAGATAGAAATTGAGAAAAAATATTTTTGTCAAGTTATTTCAATTCAAATTATTCTAATGAACTCTAAATTATTTATATGACAAAATCAAAAATATACAGACTCAATAAAGCTAGGAATATCATTTTGAAAGTAAAATGAGATTACAAAAATTATGAAATTTGTCAACTACATACCGATAGCATTGATGTTGATATGTTAATGTTTGATATTAAGTGGGAAAAAAAGGAGATGGGTCCGGACGTCGGGTGCCTATATTTACACATAAAGAGGGGTATGATCACTGGCTTCGACATGTTCAACCAATTTCATTTTTTAGACAGTTCTGCGCCTGAGTGAAAAGTATGCATATCGTTTAATTTAGCAAAATGATGCCATAAAAATACAAAACAGAATCCTTACAGGCCTAACTGTTTCTATTTCCTATCCTTTCTTCTTACTTCTACATTGATTTCGCGGGTAGTACGTCGACTGAGCACATGCGAAAGCGTACAAGACACGGATCGATAACGGTATCCGAATTTGGATGTTTCTCAAAAATTGGCGTTTTCTGTAGAAAAAAATATTGATTCAAAGACAAAACCAGATATCACACATGTTTCCGACTTTGTATGGTTTCAGATGAGTTGCGGCGCAATAAAATTGGTCTCTCTCTTTAGTAGTAGAGAAATATACTTTTTCTAATTACTTCGGTTATTACAGTGTTCAACGACCTATGTTGACTTTTGATTTTTGTCACCTACATGGCGATATTGTCAACCACACAACAAAAATGTCCACTCCATAACAAAATTAGGTAAGATTTTATTAAGTTGACCATAAGAAGTGGACATGTACCTATTCCTTATTTTCGTTCTGCATGTAGCAGAACTTGCGTTGCGCTATCTAGGACACCAAATTCAAGTTATAAAAAAGCTGTATTTTCCTCACAAGTCATCTGTACAATACTATTGACAATTTTTTAAAAAGATCAACAAAGCATGACATATGTGCAACAATATAAAACAATAGCAAACATGTTGTAAATATACAAAAAACTTAAAATCTTAAAAACAAGTGTTGACACTTAATATGGATTGCCTTTAAACGCGTTACGGCTTATTTTCTATGGGCCTAAATTTCATTTATTTTATATTCACAAAATAAATAACCCAATTTAATTGATGTGAGAAATGCATGTTAGGAGTTTCTGAATTTGTTCAAAATTCTGCCAATATGGCTAACGGTGTGGTCTCCCTTAAAACAGCAGTATGCTTTCCAGATTCGAAACTAAATAACATAAGATAAGGATTATCGCTTTAATTGCAGTAGACAAGTGTTAAACTCCAACAGAATTCTTTTGCTTGCAGCTTTTTCTGTACCTCTTTAATAGTATAGCCTTTCATCACTGTTGCATTACCCACTGTCTATACAAATCCAATAGTTTTGTTGAATATGGTTAGTTTTATGTAAATGTCTAAGTTCCTTTATAAACAATAAACGGCTAAAGCTTACATGGTTGTCGCAAAGGTAGCAGGTAAAAACCGATAACTGATAAATTCTATATAAATGCAGTTGATCGATCTACTTTGTAATTACAGTAAAGGATCGAAGTGAAGTTCTATCGCATTTAGCTGTAAAGGCGTCAATGTCCGAAGTCATTGTTTTTATTTTCACCAAACTTTGCCAGTAAAGACGGATTTCAGAGATGAACCATATTTGATAAGAATTCGCACTTCTATTTATATCGGACATAATTGATAACAATTTCACCTACTATTTATATCGACAAGTCTTTTACGAGTCTTCCCGGAACCCGGAATTTATTCGGAATTGTTGGAGAAAATAAATCGTTTGGTGAACTCGAGGTTTTTAAAATACTTTATTGGTACAATTTTTATCGTGTGTGATTATCTATTCACTGTCTAAATTACTACACAAAACAAACTCGTGTTAAATGTTTGTATTTATTGTCCAAATAAATGGCGTAGCAACGAAGGTTGACGATAAATGTTGTTCTAATATTTTCACTGATAATACCTTTAAGTTTAATCCGTAAACAAACGGGTGAAAATTTAATAAGACGGTGGTGTACCTAGCAGGTCAAATATCGCGTGTAATATTTTATCCAAAAGTGATTGAGTGAAGCGATGTAAAACGAATAAATTCAACTAAGAAATCAGTGATCCAGTGACACTTTTCAACATGTTTAGTGGTAATGATATTACATAACTTTTGTGACAACTAACTTGCATTTATTATGGATGTAAATACGAATCAAGATGGACATGTACCTGAAGCTGGACAGGAAAATGGTGATTTTTCATCTGAAGACCAGGAAAGGTTAAAGCATGTTTTGTCTGGATCGTTGGAAAAGTTACCGGCTCAAAGTTCAAAAATTGTTCGTATTTTTACAAGTTCAACTTTTACAGGTAAGGATTAAACATCACTTGACATTTAAAAAAAATCCATTGTGTCTTTATAGAGATAACATCCTCTTGAATTTGACCAAATTATTGTAACAATATTCCGATACTAAGATTAGTGCAAACAACTTCTAAAATTTTTATCTTTTGGTTGTCAAAACTTTATTTTCTTAACTTATTTTAGAACTAATAAAGAAATGTATTATACGAATAGAAAGACACATAACTGAATAATTCCGAAAAGCTATTTTATTAGTTAGCACTTCGTGTGACAGTTCGGCACACATGATATATATGTATACTTGTATATGTATCCATCCTATTTATATACATAAACTAAGTGAATGAGTACAATACATGTAATCAGTTTATTTTACTTTCAGCAGATTAAAAACGCATAATATGAAACAACCATACATAATCTAACTTACAATTCAGTCACACTTCCAGGTTTTATTTGTCAAAGGTATTCGAATAGCGTTTTTTTTAAAGAGGGTTCAATCTTTGACGTTTTTTTTAAAGAGGGTTCAATCTTTGACAGCGTCCTGTAGTTACTCTATAAAAATTAAGGATTATAAAACACTCTTTTCGAATATATATCGTAAGCAAAACCTGGTGTGGTCTGTGTTTTCAATTCTCACACGTCTGTGCGAAATACTGAGCAATCATTATGTTCCTCTTGTGAGCTCGCAATTTTTTTGCTATATTAAACAATTTAAATTATAGTCTAGAAGTATATAATCAAAGATTAAGCAATGAAAATAGAAAGTAATACAGAAAAACCTGAGCACACATATCATTTTCAAAACTTAAGATCAAAAACGCAGATTCCATATTTCTTCGGTGGATATTAAAGTTAATTTCCTCTATGTGCTGACCATAGCATTGTACTGTATTTTTGTTCATCACATAGTCCAAATATATATACGTCAAAAAGCAAAAAACAAAAAGGGGAGAAAAAAAAACGTTTATATTGCTGTTCTTTACAAATACCTCTATGAAACTATTTATTTCATTTTTAATTGGGCTATAACAGAACCTTTTATTTAGTTGCATGTATTACTCACAAACATTTAAAAATGACTATGATAGTGCAAGTGTATTTTACAACTTATGTAGAATAACGATTGCAATTTTAATTTCAAATTCTATTGAATAGAGGAAACGAGTCGTGAAAATATATATTATATACCGGATTCAATATTTATAAGCGCCCCTGATAAATATTTAAATACGTTGGGAATTGAAATACTATATTAATGGAAGTTCGAATTAAATTAAATTTAATAAAAAAAACTAATAAGATGACTTTAATTGTTTGAATTTAAAATATGTTTTCATTTTGTATTTTTATTATGTGAAAGTGAGAAATAAACTCGCATATATTGATAGAAGTAATAAAGATTAAACAGTACCAGGTATTAAAGACAGTCATACCGACAGTTACAAGTGGGTATGAAAGGGATGATCACATAGGAACATTTTATATACGTTTGTATCAAAATTGGATAACCTGACCCTGAAACCGATATATCATTATGCATCAAACTCGTCTTTCTATTACAATCCCTACCGTAAGACAATTCACCAATATGTTCAATAAAAAAATATTGGCGAACTCGTGCAAAGTTCACTAGTGCTGAAATAATAATTTGTCCAGATGACACATAGGCACACAGTCAAAATTTAAGTAGACACCAACTACACTACAAATACAAAACAGATGCTTACTGAACGCAAGCCATTTAACATACCTTTAGCTATACGTAAATTAAAAAAAAAGTAGGCTTTTGGTAGGATTCGACTCTCTCCGCACGTTTTCGAGCCATGATATAATTTAAACTAACGACTCTATGGGTGAATTGCATCCTCATGGTAAAAACATATCATTAAATACCAGGCCTCCGCTCGTATTCACAAAACATTCGTAGCGCTACGATAAAGCTGATATTGTGTATACGTCAAACGCCCTTTCACATTTCGTCTTCAAAAGAATAATTAGTGATACAGATATTGTTTTACAAAGTCGTTTAAAAATAATCGCGCTGCTGCCAATTGATGCGAATATAAACTTGTCTGATTTATTGAAGAGCATACAAATATTTGCCGCTGGACATTTCGTAAATCACAGTTATTCTAGTACAATAATTTAGTACCAGCATATGATACTTAGTATTTACAAATATTTTAATTTTGACACTAAGGATTATCGTTTAAGGCTTGATTGAGTTCGTGTTACTCTCTTTTTAGTTTTAAGGACTTAATTATTTCTCTTTTCGTTGTTTCCTGTTTTTTTATTTGCTGTATATGGCGTTGTCAGTTTTTCTCCAACGTATGATGTTTGAATTTCCCCTTAGAATCTTCCGCATCTTTTTTAATAAATTGAAATCGTATTTGATTCTGATTATATCCGTATTTTTTTCTATAACCCTTTCACTTGGTATAATAAAGCAAATAGACCTAAGCGCCTGCTATACGGCTACATAATCGTGATTTTTAATTAAGCGTGAAATATTTAATATTCCTTTGTTAAGCTATCTAACCAAGAAATGTTTCCATTAACAACTTTCATCCGACAGCGATGTTACCTAATATTCTCGTATTATTTTCATCTGCAGTTAATGTTTAGTATTATTGGTAACACAATAACCAGACAAAATCAATTCCATTTATAATGGTAACAAATAGAATAGTTCGATGCTTAGGGATAAATCATAAACAGAGAGTGAAATGCTACTCCTTGCGCTTCTGTTACGTAGTGTAGGTCCTAATTTCGATTGTATTTTCATAGTTTATCTCGTTTTGTCTTTTGACATATAGGAACATTTTCGAATTTCAATTGGTCATTGTGATGGGTGTCCGAATTTACCGGAAACACATGTTTAAGTTTCTTTCAACGAATTGCGTCTTTCTACCAGATCTATAAAATGATTTGCCCTGTAGTTTTTCATTTCTTTCATTTGGTATCGTGTGAAGAGTTGTCTCATTGGTAAACATAACACATCATCTTAGTTTTATATCGGTTGACCACATCAATATATTAAGGAGTTTAGATGTTTGGTTGTTATTTTCAGTCAGTATAAAGGAGTATATTAGATTGTTTTCATTCTTTACGTACATGCATAAGTTCTGAACAATTTTGTGCCTGTAACAAGTCAATGTAAGATGATCATGTGTTTTTCGTTGTCTATTATTTTTGAGTATCGGGAGTTATTGGTTGTGTATATAAAGAAAAAGATATGGTATGGTTGCCAATGAGACAACTCTCCACAAGAGACCAAAATGACACATAAATTAACAACTATAGATCACCGTACGGCCTTCAACAATGAGCAAAGCCCATACCACATAGTCAGCTATTAAAGGCCCCGAAATGACAATGTAAAAGAATTCAAACGAAAAAACTAACGGCCTAATAGGTACAATTACTCCTGTAGGAGTCGGAGTATTGGGGGCTGGTGGATTTATAATTGATTGGTAGCCAAGCAATACGTATTCACAAAACAATGTCACAGTTAACAAGAAAATATTCTTTGTATTTCGAAATAAAGGACAAGGAAATACTTCATAAAATGTTGTCAATTGTATGCGGAAATTACAAAAACTGTAGATGCATCAACGTGAATAACAATAAATGCAAGATATGAATTCATTTGAAGAATGTGGCTTAAACTTCTTCGTTTCTTCTAACAGTTGAGAATTCGTTTCATAAAGATCTATGAGAGTGTAAAATCTGAGTTTAAAGATGGATTCGCTATTGTAATAACGCAATTCAACTGTTATTTACAACTATTCCTTTTTTTTTACTGAGAAAACAAATGCTGTTCATACCTTCTTTCATATTAAACTTTAACTTTTCTATGTTTCACATGATAAGTATTACATTGCAAGTTCGATACTATCTAAATCAGAACATCAATTATTGATAGACACAAATAAATATTTTTAAAATAGAAATCAAAGAATGCAGATGCTAATGTAGTTTGAAAGCTATTTTTCAAATACAACTATTCGTCATTATATAGTAACTGTTCTAAATATTGAAAGAAAACAATGATTTTTTAACTTCTTTTTTCAGCTATGTTTATTTAAATTTATTTCAAAAGAAACATATTTGTCACCGGTATTTTTTAGAACAAAGACATGATTCAATCAATTCTATGAAATTGCTTTTTGGTAAAAAAAATAATTAGAAAGATTTAACTTATTGTTCTGAAATTTAACGAAATTATTTTAAGCGATAATGTGTATCGACTTTTCAATCGTGTAACAATGCAGTCAATAAATATAGTGATGCAGATCCTTGCAGTAAAAAAATCTCTCAAACATATATAATTGATTGATTTTTTGTATTTTAACTTCACTTTGAAGCACAACATTTAGGCTATTTCGTGGCGGCCAGTTTTTACTTGTGGAGGAAACCGGAGTGCCCATAGAAAACCACCGACCTTCGATAGTAAAACCGACAATCCTAGTCAGTTAAGATTGGAGTCGAGTGCACCCGTATGAGCGGGGTTCGGACTCATAACCTCAGTGTTGACTGGCTATATACATATATATGGTGACCACAAAAACAAAAAAGTCCAATTCAATGTGACCTGCAATTTAATATGTTTAATAGCATCGTGTCAGAATCTTAAAAGATTGCATAACATAACACATTCATTATGATCTGGAAAAAAAACTAAAGTTTTTATGTTTTAAAGGGAATAAATTAACCCTTGAATAGTAATAATCTCAAAATGATAAAATAGACTTTGACCTGTATTTTACGGACTATGACAATCTATGGTCAAACCTATTGACCTGTAAATGTCAAAAGCATCAAAATCGAACTTGACTATGTATTTAGTGGTCTATGACATTGTGTTTAATTTCAAAAGTTTTAATTTATTTATTTATTAATGAAATGCACATTTATACCCCTGGGGGTTGAAGGCATATACAAACAATACAATACAATATACACAATATAAAAATTAACATATCAAACATCATATATAAAGTGGTAAAACAGTAATATTTATGCAGGCGTTGTGTCCACTCCCCTCAGTGCAAATGACTTTTTAATGAACGGAACAGTAAGCTGCATAATATCAAATGAAGATAGAATTAATTGTAATTTATCTGTTTCAGACAAATTAAAGTATTCTGGACATATATTATTTATATCTTTTTCAAGCTGATTACGTAAAGATTTATTAATTTTACATTTTAAGAAAAAGTGGGTTTCATCTTCAACCGCATTTAAATTACAATGTTTACATATTCTATTTTCTCTTTGAATTCTTTTATATCTACCCCTCTCTATTTCCAAGAAATGGTCACTTACTCGCATTTTACATAATAATTTTCTATTTTCAAAACTATTTTTAGAAATGTATTTGTCTATTTCATATTTTGTTTTTATTTTACTGTACAAGAATATTTTACTGGTTTCATTAGTTAATTTTAATTTTTAATATCATCATGATTTTCCGCCAATCGAAGGAATCACAATTTTTAAGGTAAAAAAAGGGCATAGCATATCAAAACCATCAAAATTAAACTTTACATATATTTAAATGTCAGTTTTCACAATTCAACAGATTTAGTCGAGCGGCCGGACGGGCTGACACGTGTATTGATACCCATCCCCTCTCTTCAATATGGGGTGTTAAAGTTACACAACATATTTATTTAAACTTTATTGTATCATAATGCATTTTTACATGATGCGTTTTTGATAAAATTATGGCTAAAAAGCAGCATTTAAGGTCGGTTTGAAATGGGGGTGTCTTTTTGTCTGTCTTTGTTTTGTCTGAATGTAATTATGTGCCTTAAAAGTAACAGTTTTATTGTAATAAACGTGATTTGAATCAATGTATAATATCGTGATTTGACAATGATACACATACATGTATAAAATGCTAATCGTCTTTTTTTAGACACTACACTAGAAAGAAATGCATTGATGGAAAATGTGTATCCGAAGTTAAAAGAATACCTTCGTGAAAACTATGGGCTGGAATTTCAGGTAGGGATTTATTAAAATTCACTTAAATGTTTAAATTTAAATTTTGTATTCTTCCTTGTGTGATGCAGATGTCTAGATTTACCTAATCAATCGACCAAACAGACACACATATTATAAAGGTCTGTCAACAGACATATGTATTTATGATTATACTGTTCAACCCTATACCAGCCTAATATGTATAGAGTAAATGATGTTTGATAAATATACGTGAACATAAAGTATGGAGGATATTCAACTTTCTTTAAGATGAAAAGAAGATGTGCAAAATTTCATAAATAATGGTATATTCAAGCAAGAATTTGAAAAAAATAAGCTTAAAATATGTGAACAAAATCATCGGAATATCAATATGACTGTAATGAGAACAAGATGAGCAAACATTTAAGCACGGTGGATATGTATTGATAATGAGCGGTTTTAGGGGTTAAAGGGTGTGTAAAACCCTTAATTTTGCTACAAAAAAATCAACTCAGCGATGTATTTTACGACTTAAGTTTTATTGTTAAGTAAATTTTTTGCAATTTTATCAATCCCAACCCAAAATGAAACTCATCCAAAATATTATTACTATCATCCATACTAGGTACATCTACGTTTTTTTTTATTTATTGTAATTTATGATTTAAATAAAGTTTTGTAAAAAGACGGAATTCATATGGTATAGACATACAAACATATGATTCCAAAGAGTACGGTGACCCATTGTCGTTAACCTCTTCATCATGTGGTCTCTGGCAATTCATACCACATCTCCTTATTTTTATATTTTTTGGCAATCATACCTTCATATTTTGATAATAACGAGTTCACAACATGTTTAATTGATCAAATATAAGGACTTTGAAACTTTAAAATTCTAAACCGCTGTGTGATGACTTTTATCAATTCTTCATACCGTTGTTACTAACTATATGTTTCTTTTATTAAATGTGTCAACATAGTAGTTCATAAACTACTTGACACTATTCAGGCAATAATCACAAAACAGTAAATGTATTAATGTAATGCAAAGAAGGTTACGGTGCATTCATTCACGACACCAATTCTACTTGGTCAATTTATTTATTGATATTTAATGCATGAAATATTAAGTAGGGGGATGAAATTAGAATGAAACTCAAAACAGTGTGGCTGTGGCCATTGATTGACACATTAAATGCATCCATTGACTGGGACAATTTACGTGAACGTTTGTCTGTAACGACCACTGTTCACGACGTACCTACGATAGACATTTAAACTGTGGGTCACCAAAGGTTTCTTAACGCCTTTAATTATAAAATGATTCAAAAAATTAATCAGGAATAACCTTTATGTTTTGATTTATATAATTGATATAAATCAAAACATCGTGTTATTTCTGATTAGTTTTTCGAATGACTTTATTAAGGTGTTGAGAACCTTTGGTGACCCATATTTTAAGTGTCTTTAAAAAGTACATAGTGAGCAGTGGTCGTTACATACAAACTTTCACCTAAATTGTCCTAGTCAATGGATGAATTTAATGTGTCAATCAATGGCCACAGCCACACTGTTTTGAATTTCATTCTATATGTTAAAAAGATTTGGGTGTTGAATCTTTATGTTAATTTAGTACGTCTGAAGCTGTCAAACTGAATTTTAGACCCCCTTAACACAGAATTGTCAATACTTTGAGTTAGAGCTGGTAAAAGTTTCTATAATTTTGATATTATGTGTCCTAATAGTAGTACAATACACACTGTAAAAATATTTTTCAAATAGAGCAGGTGCGATTTTTTTTTTAAATTGAACTTTATTTTCTAAAGGCAATGCACTACGAAATAACTGTGTTCTCTAGCCACTTATCAAACTAAAACCAAATAACATGGGCTTTGCTACCTGAACCTGGTAACTCTGTTCATCAAAAGATATTTTAAACCTCAATTATACTTTTTTGCAGACTATTTGTTTAACAAACGTATCTTGTAAATAAATATTTTTTCAGAAATAGCATGCTTCTCACTCTAGCATCCCATATTTTGCAGTGGTTTTTGTCAACGTTAGATACAATGGAATTCGTAAATTATATTATAGACATTACATGATATATGACCAAGCTTTAAACACTTAAAAAATGTATAAACATATATTAAACCTTTATCGTATTTTATAAATTGGGATTTGATTATGCCAACATCTATAAAATTCGTCATCTTTTTATCTGCTACACCCCATACTGACATTATTGACAGTAACACCATTTTATTGATCAATAATCCGAAACTAAATTCTGAGGATTAAAATTCACCCGGTCCACTTCCAGTATTGTTCATGCTAGATATACGCAACTTTCAAAATCAATTAACGCCTTTCTATGTCTTTCAGAAATGATGAAGTATTATCATCTGTGTGATTTAAATTGAAATCCAATAACTTCACTTTTTATCTAGGATTAGCCGTCAATTTCACAATTATGGTCCAGTAATTTTGCATTTGTACAGGAATGAATTAAAAACAACGACTTTAGTTCATCAAAATCGATTGTAGCAAATGAGTATTTATAGCTTTCTATTATTTAATGATGCAGGTGCAAGAATGGAATGTTTCATGTTAATCACTTATATTTCCATAGTTCAATGTCCGCCGGTCGGGTACAAATTATATGTTTTTGTCACTACTGTTCATGTGCTTGAAAAATGATTATCCTGATTGATTTACATAAATGTTTGGCAAAGTTGCCTGAATGAAAATGGCTTCGCGAAATTAAGTGAACAAGTGGTATATTGCAGCAAAATTAACACTTATAATGATCTCAAAGACTGGTCATCATTATGCTTTAGATACTGATGAAATAATATTTGTATCCACACTCCTCCAAAAAAGATAAATGGACACGTGATACTTTCAAATGTATATGATTGTAAGGTGTACATTGCATGATTTTCTTGATAGAGGGTTGCTGCTCACAAGGAAGCTATTAAACCAAGAGTTCCAAATGGTGAAGTTGAAATCATCACTTCGTAAATTTTACGAACGCCATCACGAGTTGGTTGACCGTTATGGAATTACCGTTTCACAAATGATATCGGATATGTTCCTTACGTCGTAACTACAATCCCATTCCCATTCATGAATGTGACCTACCGAATTAGACTATTTACCGGATTTTTTATCACATAAGCAACACGACGGGTGCCACATGTGGAGCAGGATCTGCTTACCCTTCCGGAGCACACCCCTAGTTTTTGGTGGGGTTCGTGTTGCTTATTCTTTAGTTTTCTATGTTGTGTCATGTGTACTATAATTGTTTGTCTGTTTGTCTTTTTCGTTTTTAGCCATGGCGTTGTCAGTTTATTTTCGATTTATGAGTTTGACTGTCCCTCTGGTATCTTTCGTCCCTCTTTTGTCATTTTTCTTTGACCTTTTTTCATCGGTCATTGGATAATGTTATTTTTTTTGCGATTTGTGCTATTTCTCAATAGGACAATTTAGTGTATGGAATAATTGCAAGCTACATGTGTCTGTCTTGAAGGTTCATATGACATTGACCTCATTTTCATGGTGTATTGATCAATGTTCATTTTATTTGTTTAGGATTGATTGATTGATTGTTTGGTTGGTGTAAAAATGCCACTTACAGTACAACTGCGTTTTTTCGTGGCGGTCAGTTTTTATTAGCGGAGGAAGCCGGAGTGTCAGGAGAGAACCAACAACCTTTGGTAGGAAAATTGACAATCTTATTCATTTTAGAATGGAGTCGAACGCACCTGTCACGTGCAGGATTCAATTCACAACCTCGGTGTTGACATGCTAGTGTTACATTGTCGGACTACTACTGCTACTCGGCCCTGGCTTATGTCTATGTCTAGATATCATATCAAAGAAAAAGGGAAAGAAAGAGAAAGAGAGAGAGGCGAAAGATACCAAAGGGACATTCAAACTCAGAAGTTAAAAATGAACTGAGATCAACAACCATAAAACCTACAGACAACATAGAAAACTAACTTTAAAAGACTGAGCAACACAAATAGGCAATACGCCATATAATATTTATATTTGGTGTATTGTATTTAATTGTAAGGTGTAAATGTCTGTATGGTAGGGTTAATCTCAACTTGACCGCATTTACATTGATTATAATTGTTTATGTTTAATTTGTGGTACTTGTATTCAAGTATAGATATTGCACACTTCAATAGAAGTTAAATTATGAAAAATAATATATAATGTCGGCGAGACATTTCAGCGTGTGCACTCTTGTTATAATAGATAGTATTGATGTTGAAAAGCAATAATGATGTTATAAATTGATCATGACTTACTTCAAACTCTACCACCACAACCTTACCTATCAATCTATGACTTATACTATATCATTGAATTTTAGACATATTTATATTCATTAATAACCTAGTGTTTCGATAAACATGTCGACCAGTGTTTACACATTGTCATAGGATTCAAATCCTTTGATCTTTCTCTTAATCTTGGGTTCACAGATATTGGATGAAAGACAAACCAATCTTTATTAAATTTTATCTAATGGAAAATGGTTTAATTCGTGATGGTATTTCATATGATGCATCAACCCGTTATGATAGAAGAATTTATAGTCACACTTTTAGTCTTTTGCACTCGATATATCTCCGTCGTTTTCAATGTAGAGGAATGGGCGTGTTTTGTCTGGTCGATTATCTTTTTATGTGACCTGCTCTTTTTTATCACTGCTTGGACCATTAACGTAGAAATTTTAGTTTCTTTTATAGATACTTATACCTGTTTACATTTCATAGTCCACATCAGCACGCTTTCTCGGAGTCGTCAAATGAACTGACAATATGCTGGCCTGTAGGGTTTGTTGAAATGAATATCTTTCGGTCCTCCTCACGATTTTGTTTGTATTTTATCCTTGTTTCTACAGTGACTGGTTTAAGTCCTTTTTTTATTTATACCTTGTGGCAATGATTGTATATTTACTACTACATATTTCTTGCTTAAACATTGATATTTTATAAATAAAAAGGGAACTTTCCCCTGTTGTTGAAATGAATATGGTTTTAACTGTGTCGTTTCGAATGGATTGTGGTCCTGCAAAAGAAATTCAATGATAAACCAAGGACATACATTTGTCAATATTATAACTTACAACTATCTACCATCTACTGTAGTTCAATAAACAGTTATTTACGTTAACATCTTTGTGACAATTTCATTTGAAAATCTGCCGTGTTATTCAAGTAAATATTTTGAATTGATCTAAAATTGGTAACTTAACGTCCAGTGGCTAATATTTCATGCCTGTACATAGTGTTCCGATATTGTGAGAATGTTTTGATTTTTTACTTCAGCACACAAAGTCGTTCTATTTAAGCCCTATATTTTTTAGAAGATATATTAGCCATGACAATAGAATATCTTTCGACGCAATTATTTTAATCTCACTCGACAAGATCAAAACTTTACAATATTATCTTTAACATATTACTTTTTGTGATAATCTTGTAATTATAGAATAGTAATTAAAATATTTACCTTTCTCCTCTGTTTTATGATTTTGTTTCTTATTACATTGTCCGTTTATTTGATTTGTGTGCATTATATAGCAAATGAAATATTTGTATAGGGTTTGTAACAAATTAAAGTTAACAAATAACACTCACTATTCACTCAAGGTGTTCATTGGTGATTATCTTTAAAATCAACGATCAAATACCAAAAACGCTTTTATTAAGGAAATAATCTTTCCTTGTTTCGATCATTCATTTTTACTACAAATTAAAGATTGCCAGATACCATGTCATTTAAATTTTTTTAGAACATGTAGGCGAAACAATGGGGAACACTTTTAAGAAGTTATATGCATGTTTCGATTCTCATAGGATGATTATTCCTGCATTTGACATATTTTTAGTATCTTGATATCCTAGATTTTCATATGTGATTTGTCTGATCACTAGCTGCCAATTTACCACTTTTTATAAAAAAAAAATATTGAATTATTGTTTAAGATAACTAAAGTAGAGTGATTTAAAGCAAAGACAATATGTAAAGATAAATACTAATTGTTTAAATGGTCTTAGAAAATTATTAGAGTGATGTTTTTTATAAGATTTGTAAATAATTAGATATGTAACGGTTCTAAATTTCTGGGAACGACGTTTTCCCTTGTTGTGGAATTAACTTCATGGACATCGTATTATGATGATTGTAAAGAGCAAATTCTACTCTTATACCAATAGATAGTTTTAATGTTTCAGACGTTTTCAGATTAATCACGGATCAAAATGCCTTAATGGATAATATAAACCCCTGTTTTGCTGTGGACCCCCCCCCCCCCCCCCAATCATTTGAATTGGAGATTCGAGTAAAGGAGGTGCCTAACGAAATAAAGTTGATGTAAGGTTTTAACTGAACCCAAGTCTGCTATTTATGAGTAGTCTGTGACTAATGTAAAGTATGCCTACCCTTTGTAAACCTGGAAAAGTTCACGTTTTATACTCAACTAGATTTGTCAAAGCGACATGATTGGTCCGTCTCAAAAAGTTGAAAAATCTGCAATGTCAATATCACATGTGACACAAACATGATGGCAGTCTCAAATCTGGAGGCGTATTGAAAAAAGGTCAGTATAACTGTGATTTTTAACAATTTTCATAGTTGTAAACCCTGAATTTTAGCAAAAATTAGCGTCCTCGGTCTTAAAAATAAAAGCGGATCGAATTCCCGAAATACAGCTAAAATAGCCGACGGAACGAAATTGATCTGTTATTTCATCTTGGTTAACTCGCATGCTAAAAATCATCCCAATATCTGAAAGCGTTTAGAAAACAAGTCCGTATAACTGTGATTTTCAACAATTTATCAGAGTCCAAAGCCCGTAATTTCGGCAAAAATTAGTGGAGCGGAACGAAACTTAAACTTGATCTGTATCTCGTCATGGTTAACTCAAATACCAAACATTGGCCCGATAACTTCGTTGCGGGGCCATAAAAATCATTTGGAAAAAAGCTCCACAGTGCCTTCAAATACTTACGATTTTCTGAAAATTTCGTTGCAACCACGATATTTATAAGCCTTCAATAATAATCGGTGATAAAATTAGATTAAGTACAACATCTATCAGTGACAGAACTAGTAAAATCAGTCAGTGAAGAAATTAGTACAAAATCAGTCAGTGACGAAACTATGCGAAATCAGTCAGAGACGAAAGTAGTGCGAAATCAGTCAGAGACGAAACCAGTGCGAAATCAGTCAGAGACGAAACCAGTGCGAAATCAGTCAGAGACGGAACTATTGCAAAATCAGTCAGAGACGAAACCATGCAAATCAGTCAGAGACGGAACTATTGCAAATCAGTAACTGACAGACCTAGTAACAAAAACATGACAATAAATGAGAAAATACAAATCAATCTCTTAGTCACGTAAATCGAAATTAAATATGAAAAAAATGCAACATATCAATATTAAACAGTGCATTATAATATGAATGCTTAGTTGTAACATTCCTCCAGTGACTATAAAATTATGCTTTTACTTTCAGACATCAATATTGGATGAATAACCGTTATACAGCATTTCTTAAAAAAACCCTGATATTTTGATAAACCAACGTGTTAATTAGATTGAAGATTTTTCTAAGCATCAGTAAATAGTCTTAAGATTATGACTGAAAGGAAAGTGTGAAGTTTATTGTAACTATTTTGACATAAATTTAGAAAGTTTACATTAACTTTCAATGATCCAAATAAATATTCAACTTACAAAAGATTAACAACTCTAAAATATGCTCCATGTAATAAATATAGAATAGGATTATATATATTTAGTCCTTCAGTTAAGTGTATTAATAAAACATTTAACCTTAAGACGTATTAAAATGATTGAAGTGTGTTAAGGTTTTGAAATCTTTACCCTATGGTATAATTTACGACTAGTCGACAAGTTTGCCATTTGTATTGCACAAGATTTATTAAAGGATTTTTATGTTTGGTTTACTTTAGGTGTGCCGACTATTGTAAGCTTATGGATGTATAGAAGAATGATTTATTATGAACGATTTTAGATCTTTAGTGAAGAATTTTTCTGAAGAATTATACAGTGGAGGGACAGAAAGGATAGAAATATGAATGTTTTTTCATGTAAAAAGTGATATCTACAGAAAACCACATCTTATAAAAAATGTTGAATGTCATGATTGGCTACTCACAATTTAAAAAAAAAAGATTATGAAAAAAAATCATAAAAGCATAAATAACTATAGTTACGATACAAATAAAAATACGACTCACCTCTCAAACTATTATTGTAATGGTTTGTACATTGATTTGAATTTGAATTGCACTTTTCACAATAGCATACATTTTATGTAAACATTAAAATGCAAATAGACGGTACTTTTTTGTCAATTAATCATTCCCTTTCCACTTCTCAAATTGAGAAGAATAGACTAAATACTGGATAAAGTTTCATTTCAATAAAATTTCGGAAAAGAATCAGTTTTGTTATAATATGGTTTTAAAAATCATTTAAAACATACTTTTAATAGTTGAAATAGATAATTTAAGGAAGTACGTCAATTTTCGTATCATTAAAATTGAGAATGGAAATGGGGAATGTGCCAAAGAGACAACAACCCGACCATAGAAAAAAACAACAGCAGAAGGTCACCAACAGGTCTTCAATGTAGCGAGAAATTCCCGCACCCGAAGGCGTCCTTTAACTGGCCCCTTAACAAATATATACTAGTTCAGTGATAATGAACGCCATACTAATTTCCAAATTGTACACAAGAAACTAAAATTAAAATAATACAAGACTAACAAAGGCCAGAGGCTCCTGACTTGGGACAGGCGCAAAAATGCGGCGGGGTTAAACATGTTTATGAGATTTCAACCCTCCCCTATACCTCTAGCCAATGTAGAAAAGTAAACGCATAACAATACGCACATTAAAATTCAGTTCAAGAGAAGTCCGAGTCTGATGTCAGAAGATGTAACCAAAGAAAATAAACAAAATGACAATAATACATAAATAACAACAGACTACTAGCAGTTAACTGACATGCCAGCTCCAGACTTCAATTAAACTGACTGAAATATTATGATTTCATCATATGAACATCAGTCACAATCCTTCCCGTTAGGGGTTTAGTATCATACCATCATAACATATATGAGAAGAACATAACCCGTGTCATTGTACGCATATCTCGGATGCCTCGTATACCTCGCATCATTGACGTATATATCTCGTATATCTCGTACCATTGTACGTATATCTTTTGTCATTGAAATCATATCTCGTATCAGTGTACGTATATCTCGAATCATTGAACGTATATCTCGTATCATTGTACGTATATCTCGTATCATTGTACGTATACCTCGTATCATTGTACGTATATCTCGTATCATTGCACGTATACCTCGTATCAATACCAGGACTGGAGAACCAATTGTAATGGCTGATATCTTCTTATTTGAACTTTTGTGGTAAGTCGTCTCATTGGAAATCGTACCACATCTCCTTACTAGTATTTGTTTTGAGAATCAAGTCATAATGACATTTTACAGTACAATATCTTAGAAAGCTTTTCTATGAATTCAAAAGATATGTCAGCTTATAACATTTTCTTAAGATATTGAGCTATTGGGACTCTCTGAATATTTTAGACAAAGCATGTATAAGATATTAATATCTCTTATCAGAGTACGTATATCTCGTATCAATGTACGTATATCTTGTATCACTATACGTATATCTCTTATTAGCGTATGTATACCTCATATCAGTGTACGTATATCTCGCCGGTATCATTGTACGTATATCTCTTATCAGCGTACGTATACCTCATATCAGTGTACGTATATCTCGTATCAAAATACGTATATCTCGTACCAGTGTACGTATACCTCGTAGCATTGTACGTATTTCTCGTAGCAGTGTACGTATATCTCGTTTCAATGTACGTTTATGTCGTATCAGGGTACGTATATCTCGTAGCATTATACGTATATATTGTAAAATCCATACCGTACAATCCATAATTAAATGTACCATTGTGTCGTAAGTGTCAAACTCTCCATCAAGTCTCATCCGGTATTTTTCTTTATAAAAGCTTAAGTTAATTGTGAATACAACTGCACATGATCTGTCCTTATCTTCGGTATGCATTTTAAATAAAATTACTGACAGGGGATTGCAATGATTGTGGGCATATGAATTGAAACTATCATTGATCGAATAAATAAGTGCTAATAGAATATCTTAACTTGTTGCTGAAAAATAGGACAATTTTATAGGACAAAATATCATAGAATCAATTTTTACAAATTAAAAATGTTATGGATTTTTAGAATGAAAAACAAGAAAAGCATTCCACAATAGTCACGATTACAACGGTGCGCATTTATATCCGTTGTGTCTCGAACAAATGAGCAGGGTCTGTCTGTTGTACGGTTTGAACTCGTTGACTGAAGTTAATCATTAATTGAAACTGTTGAGTCTATATATTTCCACATAATTACATTAGATGTATGTTTCATTATAATACGTTAATCTGATTGGCTAACTGCACATCACGTGTAATTCCTTAAGCAATTGCATCACTCAATAAAACTTATCATTCATGATAACACGAGGTCCTACAATAAAGTGCACAGGTGAATTAAATAAAAAAATAAAAAAAATCGTGTTTTCATGATTCTAGTTAAAAAATGTAATTATAAGTATTGAATGCTTCTTTTTATAACTTCATAGGGTTGTAAAAGCGTTGACCGTGCGCACATTTTTCGAATGATGCGCACGGTCAACGCTTTTACACCCCAATGAAGTTACAAAAAGAAGCATGCAATTCTTAATTAAAACAACATATTTGATTTTCATTGGCATCAGAAAATTATCGACAGACTCCGTCAAGATTTATTTTTAGTCTGAAGGAAAACTTGATCCTATTTATTGTACGACTGCAGAGAAGTTCGAAAAGGTCAAGTAAAAGTATGTGCTTAAAAATACAAGCTAGAAAACTGAGCTGAATTCACACTGTGTCGAAATTACTTTGTGAATATGCCAATTCACTTAGATCATAGAGAAAGGAAATGTTAGTTAACAAAAGCATTGTTTAGAAAAGTGTCTGTAAATGTTTCATTGATAACGAGTCAATTTGTTAATAGAAGTTGCTGTTATGAAATGCTTAGTCTGGTTATAGATATTTTCTCCTGGATACTTACAGAAAATTTTTGATTGCAAAAAGAAGTATTAAAGAAAAAGTGATTTTATGATTTTAATATTGAAGTTTACATTTAGATAATGTGAAACAGTAGTGTTACTTTTAGTCATCGTAAATTTGGTTAAACTTTCATTAAATGTTTTAAAACTTAGAAATGCGCTTCTTCTCGAAACTTAAAAGTAAAATCACAAAAATAACTATTAACGCCGAGGAAAATTTAAAACGGAAAGCCCCTTTTCAAATGGCAAAATCAAAACTTCAAACACATCATATGAATGGATAACAACTGTCATATTCCTGACTTGGTACAAATTGGTAGATTAAACCTGGTTCTATAGCTAACTAAACCTCTCAATTGTACGACAGTCGCACAAATTCCATTATATTGACAACGATGTGTGAACAAATAAACAGACATAATATGTAAAAATGTCAAAAATTTGGGTACAGCGGTCAACATTTAAGTTTATGTTGTAATCTTAATCACTATAAAAAAAACAAATAAATGTGTAACCAAGAAACAGAAAACGACATGTAGCCAACGCACATTAGTAAAAACGAAAATCGGGAATACAAGGAATTACCATATTACATTAACACAATGACGGCCTATGCACAAGTACAGAACCACGTCATATGAAGCAAAAGCAAAATGACGGAATGTATAAGTACAGAGCCACGTCAAACAGATATCACCAAAAACAGACTTAAAACATTATCTGGATTTTCCCCCTGAATTTTACTGATTTAAATGAAACTTTTTGCGCAATCACTTTGCACTTTTACACTTACAGTAACAATCGCAGGCAAGACACATGGTTCCGCTGAACCCCGTCAATGTATTTTTAATGGTAATAGTGTCTTTAAAAACAAATCAGTACTTTCCCTAAATATAATGAACATGTATCAAATAGAACACGTTTCAATAAAAGGATTTTTTAAATGAATTTCGCAAAAGAGACATTGGTCACGCTTTATATTGTCATAACGTTTATATTTGGTTGACTCAAATTATTGAACAAGGCCTTGGTCACCCAATATATTGAATGAGGTATCTGTTTGTAAATGGACCTTATTTCATATTATTGAATTATTTGCACATTGTATTGGCGAGCTGAACCTTATACAGGAAACTCGAGTATCGCATTAGTAACAACCTGTACTTGAGAACTGATAAAGCTATTGATTAACTATAAATTACTGTCTTCTGTCAATAATTAACTTTTTAATGACCACAATTGATAATGAAAATATAATTGTCATCAGAAATATAAATAAAACATAATTGATACAAACTTTATTTGACATATCTTCATTTTTCTGTTTGATAGATTGTCCACGCATTTATTGAACAACATACATAACAATATTTCGATCAACACGAACATTTTCTCCATGTTTTTATCAAAAATAGGACTAAATATCGATGTTTTAGTTTGGCTGTTGTGTTGTTAAACATTGATACTATTACTTAATTCCCAAATAGTCATACCTTTAAAGGTGAACTGCGAGTGTATGTGGTGAATAACAAGTAATGAACAAATGAGAGATAATGAAAGTGTACATTTTATGAAATTATAGAATCTAATTAAAACATCGTCAATATTCGATGCTTTATTTCGTCATGGATATAATCAAATATCCTTCAAAATTTAATCGTTAATCATCATCACTGCGAGTAACACGGGTGCTGAGCGCATCCTAATGATTGTCATCATATCCGATGCAAGGAAATTCTGTAGGTCAACTAATTGTCAACTTCAAAACTATTGAAACGTTTGTGTTACATAATTCAATGTATCGATCAAGGTCGCTCTTGGAAGTCTATTTCCGAAGCATCATAGTTAAATTGCTGATTTAAGTTCGCAATATAGAAATTTTTAAATGAAGCTTTCAATGAATTACAAGTCGATTTTCAATTATGTTCATGTCTTACCATTATTCTCTTATAACGTAAAATAAAAATGTTTTAAAGCACCTTGTGTTTCAGTTGTTTTCGCGTGGCAGGTATTTCCGGTTAACATTTATTGCTCATGATAAAGCACTCAAATGACGCTGCTTTATAGCTAAAACTTTTCAGTCAAAGACTCAATAATGTCGATTACAGCTTCCGATACTTAAATAATTCAGTCATTGCAAATGATTGCTATTTTGTTATTTTTGGACATGTATTATTTTCAACTGCGGCAAAGCATGCATTTGGATTTGTAAGTCATTTGTTTCCGGTTAGTAGCCTGAAAGTAGAAATTTCCCCCTTTTTAACATACAATATAATTATATCCAGTGGCAGTCGTATTTTTTTACCATTCATCTTGTGCGTCCCACTATGCAGCAACTTCTATTAAATTGAATTGAATTTGTTTTTACTCAATATGCATGAAGCTGTTTCAACTGGTAATTAAAAACATAAAAGCACTTATAGACATGCATACATACATTGTGGTATCTGTCTGAGTCCAAATGTTGTGGATGTAAGCAACTATTAGCACAGTACGACTTTCAACATAGAGCAAAAAACTAAGGTAAAGTAAGTCAGGAATATGACAGTTGTTTTTCATTCGTTTGATGTGTTTTATCATTTGATTTTGCCATTTTATTAGGGACTTTCCGTTTTGAATTTTCCTCGGAATTCAGTATTTTTGTTATTTTACTTTTTTCTATTAAAGGCACCAGCATGACAAATCTAAATCAATTTTAACGAGTTTAGAAATTAAGGGAAAACAGTTATGACAGACAGCAACTAACTACAGCTACTGAATGACAAACTCTTGACTTGGGAAGGTGTTTACAGAAAATGGCAGGGTTTTTTCCGTTTGTCATAGAAAGCAAAATGAAGTTTTCATTTCTAATACAATAATCATCTTAATATGTTTTAGTTACAGTCACCATGTTTTACTATTTGAAATCAATAATGTTAGAAAACTGCTATAAAGTTTACTAGACATTTGAACATGATATAAATGTATATAAATGTATCTTTTATCTTAATAGGTAGGATTGTTACTTTCTAGACATGTTTTTAATTTCGTATTTTTGATACTTAATAAGGCCTTAATTATGCTTCAGTGAAATCTCAATTTCTCCTCACAAATAGCAATAACTCATACTTTGAAACTATTTTAAGATATTTGTTTGAACTTCATTTCTGCAAATTCACCAAACCATTTGTTACCAAATTAACTCCAATTTAAGCTCTAATGTTGTCATTGAAAATAATCTAGAAATTAGATGGAATTGATAATTGTTCGACAATGTTAGACCGGAAGTTGTGTTTTCATTTACGGCAACAAATAAAACAACGTATCTTATCAAATGACAGATAATTGAAGGCGATGATGATAAAATAATGAAAGAAAAGTGGTCGTTTATGACAATTAATCATTTATGGCTTTTCATAATTGCATTTGAAATGGACATAAATATTGCCAATCGATTTCTTCCAAATTTTATAGAGAGTTGATGAATTATATTTTCCGGTTATTTGAAAAGTCATGTGTCTTAGATTTTTAATTTTAAACACTGACAACATAAAGAACGCACCCAGAAATTATCTAGACTTTTACTGTTAGGTGAGAACAGTGATTGTTTATATCCTTTAATACAGATGGGTGCGGTTAGTTAGTTTGATGACCAGACAGAATGTCTGATCAAAGTGAATTTGATGATGGTCTACTCTTTGCAAATGTCAAAATCATATGACTCTTTCTTTTTATATGAAATCATTTATGTTTAAGTCTTCAAATTTGAGAAAATAGTCTTAATTATTTTTATACTGGAATGACTATTTTCGACTATAAAACAGGTGTTCATAAACGTTTACTTGAAAGAAATACTTTATTTTATCCCAATCTTCAGAAATTTTCTTTGAATCATTGTCCTCAATCACTTTTTAACTCGCTGACATCTTTTCAGTATGCAGCAACCTTAACCATGAACCCTCTCGTTAGAATTTCAATACTTGCAGAGCGAAATTGCGATGTAAAACCTGTGATGAAGTCTTTGAATTAAGCGTTGGCATTGATAAAGTGTGGTATACTATTCGTGGTTTGTTTAAATCTTTGGGGTTTCAAGCAGCTAGAAATTTAAAACATATAATGAGAAATATAGGAGTGTTGGAAATTAGAGTTATGGGGTTTATATCTGACTGAACGGTCAAACAGTGCTATGTCTCAGGATAGGAGCTCCCGTATGAAAACCTCTAAAAATACATTTCCAAGAAGGGTCCAACAACAATTTCAGTTCCCCATCGGCAATTGCTTGACCTTCTGTTAGTCAGAAGAATTTAATTATATAAAAAAAAAAAATTAACCACCAGTGTGTCCATTGCAGCAAGAAAGATTGTACCTTCATTTGAACAGAGGGTCAAATTAAACGAGCAACCTCTGTCAAATCTTCTTTCTCCGGTAAAAGTGTATGAATTGAATAAATATTTATCGGGTTACAATCAAGAAAGAGAAATGGATACATGGTTTTACACATAGGTTTTTCAACATGTTCAATGAATTCTTCTTTTTCAAAATCGGATTTATATTTCCCTCGAAATCATTATAGCGCTAGAGAAAATCCAGTTGTAGTACAATCAAGAATTGAAAGAGGCGTTTTAAAGGTCCTTTCTAAAAATGCACCTTTCCCTAATTTTTTTCAAAAGAATGAGCCGAGTTGATTAAGATTAATTCATGATTTGTCATACCCTAAAGGAAATTTAGTAAATAATGGTACTTCTCTAGAATTTTCAGCAGTGTAATACCAAAATATGAGACAGTTAAAGAAGTAGTCCAATGTTATGGCTCACGGTGTCTAATGGCTAAAAGTGACATTAAAGACGCAATTCGTTTAATTCTGATTTCAGAAAAAAAATCATGATTTATTAGAATTTCTGTAGGATAGTAAATATTATTTTGATGCATCTCTACCAATGGGGGCATCCTCGTCCTGTCCGTTATTTTAAACTTTTTCAACGGCACTTCAATGGATTTTAAATGAGAAATTTCACATTCATGAGGTATCTCACTTGCTTGATGATGATGTCCTTGAAGGAAAATCTGGTCCTTGTAATTTTTTATGAGACTTGCTGAGAAAGTGGGGGTTCCCATAAAAATGAAGAAAAAAAAAACAGAACTCCAAGTAACCTGTCTTGTAATATTTGGAATTGAAATTGAATCCATGCAGAACAAAGTTCATCTTCATTTGAAAACTGGTAGATGCGTGTCTAGTTGGCAATTATACCACATCTGATTATATTATGCTATCCCCATGTTTGGTCTAGAGTAGACATTTCAACACGACTGGAGAAGTCCTAAAAAGCAGACATAGGTCAATTTGGTTTTTGATAAAATTAACTTACTTATCTGCTGGAAATTATTTTATTTCCATTTTGAAGCATTTCAAACGTCTACAAAAAATTTTTTGTATAGGTATTGACGCCACCATTTATAAATTGGTGTAAACAAAAAGTAAATAGGGACAAAAAATGAAGTTGATGGGATGAGAGAGGGAGGAAAGGGGGATATGCTACATAATACTGATGGAATATGCTCGGTATCCGCACCAACACGAGCTTGCAAGTCCACATAGAGTAATCAAATACTAATTGACATACAAACGGTTGAATTTCTGGGGTTTACTTCAAGCTTTCAAGAAATTGTCATTGATATTGTTTGTGGTTACATGCCCCTAAATGTCTAATTGAGTTTTCAATTTTTATATTTCAGGTTGTTGACATGAGATGGGGTGTAAGAGATGAGGCGACAGATGATCACATGACAACATCACTTTGTATGCAGGAGATCCACAACTGCCAGCGGCTTTCTATAGGACCTAATTTTGTGGTAAGAAGCATTAACAAATAACATTATTACAAGCAAAATAAAATCTGAAATATCGTTCTTTAATCAATTTTTGAAAACATATTTTTTTTTTTATATATATATATCACAACGCTCCCTCTACACCTCTAGCCAGTGTAGAAAAAAACATACACAGAGCAATACGCACAATAAAACTCAGTTCAAAAGAAGTCAGAGACCGATGTCAGAATAGGTAAAAAAAAAAACTAAACAAAATGACAATACTACATAAAGATTGAAAATCAAAATGGCAGTGCAGCAGATTGTACCTTAATAATTTATTCATTTGACATTAAACCAAACAAATCTACCAACTAAATGACATTTGGGATATAACCAAACACCATCTTTTTAGTCCACGTTTATTTCACAAGTAGTGTTGTAATTTGCGATGTTTTTTATAACTTGTTTGTTATTAATAGTAGCATCCTTATCAATTTCGGAGCTACATTTATACATAAATTCGCGGAGAGTATACACAGACATATCTATCAATTCCGAGCTACCTAGTAGTGTAACGACTATCAAAAGGACAGTGAACCAAATTGATTTTTAAATATGTATATATCGGACTAGAGAGGCGACATCAAACAGGTCTCAACGCTTTCCCATATAAAAAATACGCATAAAGAGATCTAGAAAAAAAATTCATAGTTCTTTTCAATGATGTGATTTTTCTAGAGTTGAATTGGATGTTATCGACAATTAGAATGAGTTGAAAGCTAAATATTGATCATAAATTATCAAAAATCATCAAGAATCATTAGACATAACAAGCCAATTTACCTTTTATTTATTTTATTGTCTCTCTTAATCATAAAATATTCACAAGAAAATCGAATATAAATGACGATAAAATGTAAATTGTAACAACATCAGTGTTCAGTGTTGAAATTTCCATAATTTAATTATAAACTTTATTTGATCGGAAAGTAGAGCTTGTAGCTTTCAATTGAAATTCAATAGGTGCTGTTTGAAGATGATAAAAATTTTATGTAATAATTGAAACGAGACGTAATTAAATTATTCCTTCGCGTGCGTGAAACAAGAGAATGGGCTGAAACGGTCTCACATTTAAGTAAATGTCATCTTCATTTTTCTTGAACACTACGAGGCATACATGCGAATTATTTCCGTTTGCTTCAGAAATATACACAAATTATTCGTTCGCACACTTTCCGCGCATTCATAGATTCCCATTATCCGATTAAACCTTAAGAAAGGTTATTCACATGAAATCAGTATTTTATTCGAAGGAGGGGTGAGTAATTCATGGCTTAGAAAAGGATTTCTATTTGATACCGTAGAACAAAATGATAGAAATTTGAAGACTTTTTTTTATCAGTACAAGGTTGATTTTGTGATTTTGTTTTGATATATGAAGACATAACTAAATATATAGAAATACGATAATGTGCGGTACATGTATGAATGCCAATGAGACCAATCTCTATCCACGTCACATTGTGTAAAAATTAAATATTTCGAAGTACGGCCCCGTACGAAGCCTAGGCTCACACCAAACAACAAGCTTTAATAGAGCTCAAAATGACTAGAATTAAACAATTCAAACAAGAAAACCAGCGGTCTAATCTATACAACAACAACAAAAAACAAGAAACGAGAAACACTTTTGAATCACAACAACAAACGACAACTGCTGAAACAACAGGCTCCTGACCTAAGGAATGCATTGCTTTATAGTTATAAACCTGTTGGTCTTTCACCATTTTAACACTATGTACCTTCATCTTAGCATTTCACAAGGCCATGCTATTCTTTTGAAAATGGTGTCAACAAAGTCAGAGTAAATCTCATTCTATTTTTTTTTAGGCAGTTTCTACGAAGGCTTTTAATTTTCTCAAAGTTTGTAGATAAAAACAAAACTGAAGTTACAAATGTTCTTTCTTTTATATAAAAACGGTTGTACTAGGATTAAGGTAGCGAAAAACGGAATTCATTTGAAACCCAGCATACTAAATGGCGAGAACAAAACACTATTTGAATTGAAAATACATGTTCGAACCGAATATTTATATTATAATTATTTTTAATTTTTTTTTCTACAATGAATTTTGTATGGCATTAGGTGACAAATCATTTTCTCTCATATCGATGTTGAAACATTTTAGGTTTGGTTAATTGCATTTTTTTGGAACTTTCATGTCTGATTGTAGTAAATTAACTTTTATTTTTTTATTTTCAGGTATTTCTAGGTCAAAAGTATGGATACCGTCCAATACCAACGCATATTGATGCTAAAGAATTCGAAATGATGAGGGATTGTATCAAGGGAGAACCTGAAGAACTTGAACTGATGGACAAGTGGTACATTCAAGATGAAAACACGGTCCCTCCTGTTTATATCCTACAACCAATCAGTTCGATTCTTACTAATTTTAACAACAAAGTAAGTTTAAATCTCAAGAGGGCACTAGTTATTCATTTATCATGTGCATTCATTGAATTTGTACATTTTGTTATACACCATTTGGCATTGTTATTAAATTTTAACTGGGCAAAAGTTTTCATATAAGTTTAAAATTGCCTTGATATAATGAATATATCTCAAAAAACCGTTACGTATGACAAAACACATTGTTTTCTTCGAAAAACGGTGCAAAGCAATTAGTTTTATCTGATATTCACGCCATCTTGAAATCATATTGGTTGTCTTAATGTGTGGCTATGTTTCAATTGGCTAGGATGATGTTTAGCATTGGGAACATGTCCTGGAAGAGAGAATATATTTAATACAGAAGATACTGCGATACATGTATATTTTCTCTGATATGTCTCCGAGTATATATATATATATAGGCATTCCATTCCGATATAAATCAAAAGTGTTGACGCAGTTTATCATATCTCGAAGCACTCCATATCTTTGCATAAAAGTTAAACTTGTAATAAATCTCAGCTTCCCTCTGTTTGTGTTTGTCGGTCATTGATTAGTAGCAGCATTATGATTTTATTTATAAAAAAAATATATACAACATGCATATTGATACCGTTCCTTTGCTCCAAAGATATGGTGCAAATACAAAATGATTAAATTGCACTTTTATAGTATTACACCTTTATTTTTATATTTTGCACAGAGACACAAAGGTCTACAAGATGCCGATCAAGCAACATGGTGGGACACGTTCACAAAACTTCAACGAATTTGCAGAAAAGCTGCGCAAGTTTTATTCATTGCAAAAAGGATTGACAGAGAACAAATGCATAACTTTTTCATGTCTGGTAAGTTTTATAGCTGTATTTGGCAAAACTTTTATGAAGTTTGGTTGTCAATGCTCTTCAACTTCGTACATTATTTGGCCTTAACTTTTTTTGGATTCGAGCGTCACTGATGAGTCTTTTGTAGACGAAACGCGCGTCTGGCGTATATACTAAATTTAGTCCTGGTATCTATGATGAGTTTATATACTTTGGTAAACTTTAAAGATACAACAAAACAATGGCAACAACAGTATACAAGTATTTATACAGAATGCAAAGCTCTAAACCGCCCTTATAAGTTAGTTGTGAGAGAATTCAAATTGTCACATAATACGAGACAATAGATGGATTAATAGACGAAGGAGTAAATCATCGCTATAACACTTTATATTTCAGATGGAAGATGAGCTGAATACTTCATCTTTTATGCAAATTCATTTTGGTCTTTTAAAGTTTCCGTTGCCCTTTATATCAATTTCATGATTCAACGAATGAGGAAAACAAAATGTATAGTTTTTTTCAATGCGATATTGTACAGTGTTCTACTTTTTCATAGAAATAATTTCATACTACTTGTAAAACTTGATATTTGACAATCAACATAAAATTTAGTCATGATCATTGAAGCAGGCAAGACGTTTCCACATGTGCCTCTTGTCTAACAAACCTAATTTAAAATCTATTTTGCATTGTAAAAATAAATATAAAGCGTTGATATCTCAAAAAAATGTATTTGAAACAAACCCATTATTTAATGCCAATGCTTTTGTTTTACAGTTACAGAAAGAGAAGTAGAGCACGGTATATTGAAGGCTCCAAATGTAACAGACCACACTTTAGCTTACATCCGGGAAATTAGCAATATCAATGTCGGACTTCTCAGGTTTGCTGCCAAATTTATTGACTTTGCAGCTCGAAATGTTGATGGCGAAGCGCAAAAGTTACTCAAAACATTACGTGATGAAAAACTGGCAAAGAAAATGCCTGAATCAAATGTTGCTCGTTTTACTGTGGATTGGTCCGGAAAGGAAGGAATCGATATGGAATCCCATTCAGATTATATCAAGGAATTCACAACACATTTTCATACATCAATTTTAAGTTTAGTAGAGAGAGCCATGATGCAACACGAGAAATTATCCCAGGATCCAGTATACACGGAAGTCTTACAACATTCACACGCATGTGTCAACTTTTGTAAAGTGTTTCAAGGACGACAGGATATCATTGACCAAATCAAAGCTTACGTTACCGGAGGTTCTAATTTCCCATTTGTGTTGCATGGTGAAAGTGGTTGTGGTAAAACATCTTTAACAGCCAAAGGAGCAAGTCAAGTGAGTACAAACACAGGTTTTTTGGTTTGTTTTTTTTATCTATTCTTATTTTCTCGCCTCGAAAAATTCAAAAAAGGAGACTTAAGCGGTGTCCATAATTTGTTAAAGTTTGTGCTTTGTCAGTATAACAGGACCCACATATATTATGTATGTATATCAGAATGCAGAGTATATGCACATCTAATTCCATGTAGATTATTAGCCCCACTCCCTCAGACAAGGTCTTTTGATTTTGAAACTTTTGCTTAGTTTGAATGGATTTGTATTAGATTAGAGAGTAATCGAAAATGGTAAGTCAATGATAGTTTGTGGCATTGTATCAGCAATAAGTTTATCTATAAATATGTTGACGTTTGAATCTAAACTCAAATGCATACTAACATAATGCAGTTAGCTGTAATTCTATCATAACTTTTTATTGTACATGAGTTAGGCCGTCAGTTTTCTCGTTTGGATTGTTTTACATTTGTTATTTCGGGGCCTTTTATAGCTGACTATGAGGTATGAGCTTTTTCTCATTGTTGACAGCAGTAAGATGACCTACAGTTTCATAGACACCCATACCAAATCTTCTTTTTTTTTTTTTAAATTTAACTGATTTTTTTTTATATTATTCTAATGTGTCCATTTTAAATATGCACTCATATCAAATAACAAGAAAACAGATGTGAATAGGGTATCATAATTAACTAAAGATCGATACAGCAAAGTTTCGTTATTAAACGGATATACTTTATCATAATACAAACTGAATTATGCATAACTGCAGTGTTTAAACACCAAATCTTCAATAAATTGTGCAATCTTTTATCACTACAATTCATAATGCAATAGACTTTTGTATCAGATGTCGTTTCAATTAAACACCTAGATAACTAGTTATTTTGTTTTAATTTCAGTCACGATCATGGTTACAGAAAAAGGATAACGAGCCAACTCTAGTTCTACGATTTCTAGGAACAACACCAAACAGTTCGACTATTATCCCATTGTTAACGAGTGTCATACAACAGATATCTCTCCTGTACGACCAGCCGGTTGACAATATACCTGATGAATTATCTCCCTTAGTAGGCCATTTCAAAAATTTATTAACACTTGCGTCTGAAGAAAAGCCTATCGTGCTGATATTTGATTCACTAGATCAGCTATCGGGATCAGATGGTGCTCATCAGTTAGCATGGTTACCAGCGGTTCTGCCTTCTCACGTCAAACTTATTGTTTCAACCCTCCCAAACATGTACAATATATTAGATAATTTGAAAATCATGATTGAACCGAAAGAAAATTATGTTCAAGTATTGCCACTTGGCGAAGGTTTGAGTACAACGATTTTGACGTTTTGGCTAAAAAATGCAAATAGGACAATATCAGAGGAGCAGTGGAAAATTGTAAATGAAGCCTTTACTAAATGCAATCTGCCACTTTTTGTAAAACTAGTTTTCGATCAAGTTTGTCGTTGGAAGTCATATACAAAACCGCAACAAACTGTTTTAGACTTCACAATCCATGATAGCATTATGAAGCTTTTTGAACGTATTGAAAATCAACACGGCAAAACATTAGTGGCACATGCATTAGGATACATCACTGCAGCAAAAAGTGGAGTATCAGAGAGCGAGTTGGAAGACTTATTATCTTTAGATGAAAAGGTTTTGAATGACGTTTATCAGTATCACTTGCCTCCAGTTCGGAGGATCCCACCTCTACTGTGGACACGAATCCGTAGTGATCTGCCAGGATACTTATCTGAACGAGAGGCTGACGGAGTAAGTGTCATTAATTGGTACCATCGACAATTTATTGAAGCAGCCCGAGAGAGGTATTTCAGAAATTTGAACTTTGTTGCACAAATGCATGCATCAAATGCGGAATATTTCATGGGAACATGGGGTGGAGGAATTCCAAAACCATTTGAATATTCAGAACACCAACGGCGGATGTTTCAACTGAACGAAATGAAAGGCGAAAGTGATCGTAAAGTTCCTCTACAGCCACTTGCATTTCATGACCAGGATGGCAAGCTTACACGTTACAACCTCCGGAAGTTAAATGAACTTCCCTTCCATCTTGTGCGTTCTCATCAGTACGAAGACTTGTATAACACATGTCTTTTTAATTACAACTGGCTGCATGCTAAGCTATGTTCAATGCCACTGCAAGCGGTAGTGGCGGATTTTGAAGATTTGTTAGAACATGTATATCAGAAAGATGTTAAGTTAATTGCTGATGCAATTCGCTTATCCAGCTCCATATTGAATCATTATCCAAGTATGCTTGGCCCTCAGATTACTGGTAGATTATTGCCATACTTCCAGTCTAATTTGAATATTCGAAGTCTGATTCAGCAGTGTGATTCCGATGGTCTAGTCAATTGTTCGTTAGTCCCTGCTCATCATCATCTTCATACTCCTGGTGGTCCTTTGCAGTTTTCACTGGAAGGTCACCCGTTTGCACCATTTGGAATATGCTGCACGTCTACAGGAAGGTATCTAGTCTCAGTATCAAATAAGTTTATTATATGGGATTTACATAGTGGAGATGTTTTCCGACAAATCATTCCAGGAATAGAAGGCATAATGCAAAATCTCGCAATATCACCAAATGATATTTTTGCCGTAAGTTACACAAACAATAACCAAATAATCGTTGCTTGTATCATGACTGGTGATTTTATATCAATAACCCCAACAACCAAAGGAAATACAGAATCTGTCATTGGTACCCAGGTTTCAAATACACATGTTGCTGCTTGGACCTCCAAAGAATGGTATTTATACACAATCAACGGTGTTTATATTTCGTCACATACAATTCAACTCAAAATGCCACTGATGTCAGTCGACTTTGGTGTTGACGAAAAAACGTATCTTATTGTTAAAAGTGGCACTGATCGTGACAATGACATGGCTATAGAGGTTCAAGACCAATCTATAGAACCATTTGAATTTCATAGTGCAATAGCTGTATCCAAAGATAAGATGATTCTATATACATGTATCGAAATAAGCGATAATAATATTGCTGTTTACAAGAAATCGGATGATGCCTGGCATTACGACAGAACTTTAGGAGATAATAAAGATATGGTGTTCAGTTTAACTCTATCTGAAGATGAGAACTATCTTGTTGCGACAATAGCTTTAGGTTTCAAATTGTGGAATTTGAAAAATGATTCATTAGTGGAACTTAAACTTCCTCCTGCTACCAGAAACATTCCTAATAGGAATCCACTACTGAGTTCAGTGGTCTTTACGAGAAGCAACCATTTTGTCGTGGCTGCTGTGCGGAAGAATTTGTATGTATGGGATACAAAGCAAGGGAATATGGTTAAGGTTCTAGATGCTCACTTTGGAAGAATTATAGCCCTGACATCAGTAACAGCAGGAACAAACAAACTCATATCATCCTCTATCGACAAGACAATCAAGGTCTGGAATTTCGATAACATTTTGGAAGAAGTGTTCTCTATTGATAGGCTTGAAAAACCTATTGAACACATCCATCTAGCACGCGAAACTCATTTTGGCGTCACTACAAGTCGTAACTGTGTGGGTGTGTGGAATTTAGCGACAGGAAAATTAGAACATTCACTGGAAACCAAATCTGTTGTCTTACTTGCCGTTATCAACAAGGACGCAAAGTTTGTCGCTGCTGCAGAAACTGGCAAATTGGTGATTTGGGAAATAAGTCAGGAAACCGTAGGAAAATCAATTCAGCAAAAAGATATTCAGCAACTGTTATTGAATGAGGAAGATACTCGTGTCATAGCAATAGGTACATTGGGTTTTAACAAAGGTCATTGTGTTGCATACACTTTTCCCGAAGGCGAATCAGTGTTCACATTTGAATACAACATTAAAAAGTTCAAAAAGGGAGTTCTTACTATGGATGGGTCATTTCTTGCTGTTCCAGCAAGCGATAAAAGTGGAGATATACTCGGTGTATATCATGCTAAAACTGGAACACACTTGTACAACTTGCAATTGAAGTATAATGATTACAAAGAACTGACATGTTTAAAGCCGATGCCACATGATCCGAACCAAATTGTTGTAGTTGATGAATTCAAAGGTAACATACTTGATTTAAAGAAAAAAACTTTAGTGCGATCTACTACTAGATGGAACGGCATGGCGATGAAAACCGGAAAACAGGGACTTTTTGCACCAAATCGAGGAGGTCTAGAACTTTTAGACTTAAAATCTGGCAAAACATTACGAACATATATTCCTCGAATTGCAGAAGGTGTATTCAGTATCGACGTTATGTTTACAGAAAACGACCGCCATGTTGTGTATTATCATTCTGGTCATCGCACTATCCGCGTGTTCCGTATATCAGACGGTAAGCGTATCGCAAATTACAAAGCGCACGCAGAAGTTAAAGTCATGTCATGTACACCGGAAGGTGGTACGCTAGTTATAGGGGCATGGACGGTAGTTTTACTGTGTTAACAATAGCCGATCCGGAGTACGAAGAAAGTGTCGAACTTTTGCAGTGCTTACCGAGTAGAAATACACAGGGCAATCAGCAGAATGGCTATCGGGCAAACGGTGATATCATTCAAGGCAAGAATAGTATGGGGACAGCATTACAAGTGGCTAGATTTGTTGCAAAGGCACGAGCAGCACAGAAGTCAAGGGCATGTTGTATATCTTGACAAATATTGTTGCTAAGGCACGAGAAGGACAGAAGGCGAGGACATTTTGTTTATCTTGTCAAATCAATATTTGTGTAGTTGTTACTAGCAGTAGCAAAACCATTTGTAATTCAAAGATGAGCTTTTTCAATAGATATATATTTGATTTATTTTTTAGAAAACAACTTAAGATTAATTGCAAGGTAATAAAAATGATTAATATAATAAAGTTGATATAATAAAATCATAATTGATAAAAACTCATTCAAAACATATTAGTTCCAGTTTTATAATTTTAGAATCGACCGAAATAGCTCAGAATTTCAAAATATAGCCATCGTTATACACGAGTTAAGCATGGCTCTGATGATAGCTTTCAAAGACAATGATATACAATTTATCCAAAGAAAATGAAATATTTAATTGATTTCCTTTCTTTCCCCTTTTATTTGAATATTTAAAGTCAAAGTTTTAGTTTGCATATGGATAACAATGAGGATTTTTTTTAGAATAATGATGAATAAGATTTTTTTTTAAGGTAGAAGAATCCTAGTGCTACTTGCATGCCGATTTCTTGAGTTTACAATTACAAAATGTATAAGGTTGTGCAATAAACTATGACTCTTTGAATTACTTACTAGGTATGCAGTAATTATTAATACGATATCTTAGAATGTGTTTATTTCATTTTCAAAAAAATACATGTGCTTTGAAATTATTGTTCATATGACACCAGTGCCATTTTTATGTTATGATATATTTTTGTTAGTACAATATTAAAAATCATATGCTTGGAATCTGTCTGCATTTACATGTAGCTATAGAAATAGTGCTAATTTTTATTGCAAATTTACCTCTTCCAGGAAAGGCATACATAGTAATATGAAATATACTTTATATTTGATAAGGAAAAAATAAATATAGTATAAATAGCATAGTAAACTGAAATAACGATAATTGATATTATAAGAGAGGTTGGAATCTTCTATAGTCAAGCATCATGAAATTCTTCGAACTCAAATGTCTGTAGGAACTAAACAAATTCATCAATTGGAAATGTTTTCCGGTAGCTTATGCATGAATATGTTAACATTTGGGTCTTAGAAACAGGTTATTTTATTAGTTGTTTCTGACTTTGAGATAGCTTTAAGTAACGACGAGTACTCTCAGATCTGAGTTTTTGTTAGGGGTTTTGTGCTCTGTATCGATATGATCAGTTAAGCATCTTTCATATTAAGCTCGCAATAATGACGACTTCAGTATGTACACAAAGACAAAGGCCAATATGCATAGAAGCTTGGTATACAGTAGTTGTTTCTAGTATACATTAGTGGATATGTTTTACAAACCAAACGATATATACCGTCGGCGTATAAAAACATTCATGAAATGCTAAAAACGAATTTTACTTGTATTAATTTTGTGATACTTGCATACATGTGTGTCAAAGGTTGAATCTAAATGTCCTTGAAAAGGAATTAATAATGTAATCGAGATTTCTAGAGGCCTTTATTTTTAGCATATAAATTGTATCATTATTTATTGATTCATTCAAAATGAATATAATTCATAAGACATTATACAGTCGCTTAGTGAACATTATTTCTGAAGATGTGAAGACAATCGTCTTAAATATATCATTCTTGTTACTATATATTTTAATATTATATTGTTTGCACTAGTTATAGATCACCTTTTAATATTGCTGTCAATATTTTGTGTAGATTGGTCCAGTGGTTCGAATAAAACAAGAAATATGATGAACAAGTCTCTTAGAGTAAAAGTATGAAAGTATTTATTATAGTTATGTTCTAAGTGAACAAATTGTTGCATTTTACGATAAAAAAATCTTTTTATTTAAAAGCTATAATTCAACTCTGCATCAGTGCATTATTTTCACACTTGTTACTTATATTATATGTAAATCAAAAATTTGGCAATTTGGTTTTCAAATCAAAATAAGTTTTGTTTCAGCTACATCTTCCATCCTTTCAGCTACATTATCCTTCCTATTCTCATCCAATATTCTGATGTTGAAGTTAGAATTGTTGTTCATTCGATTGGGTAAATATGAAAAGCTGAACCAACTCATTGCGACTTGATAATAGAGAGTTGTCTCATTGGCATTCATACCACATCTTCTTATTTATTTAGACCGGTGTTAACGGATTGGCAAAACAATTGGTGCACTACAAAAAAAAAACCTTTGTGTAAATGAAAACGACAGTGGTGTTATTGATTTAGATTATATTGGTATATGAGAGCTACAGTAGTCATTTAAATTCAATGAATTTTTATTGCAATATTATATTTGTTCTTTGTTGTTTATGAATAAAAATTCATGTTGAACTGTTTTAACTTTGTATTCTCTTTAAACTAATGAAATAGTTTCCTGAAATTAGCCACGGGAGAGGCTCCAATTTTAATAGGTATGTTATAAAAGTATGTTTTGTTTTTGATGATCTCCATGGATACTTGAGATACATGTAGGTTGTTACCAAAAGCGATTGGACTCCCGCTATTACCGTTAAGTTTTATGCACCTGATAATTTGTAAAATAGAACAAATAACATTTTTAGTGTCTACATTTTAGAAAAAGACCAAAACGATGACTAACTACATATTTATTCACGAATGAAGCAGGAGTGTTTCTAAATTGTTAATTTTTTAAAACTGTGTACCTGTTTATCCGTATTTAATTATAAATGGACTTAGTTTGTCTTCTTGCTACCAAACATTACATACAGTCTGCAGTTAAAACATTTAAAACATTAATTAAATTCATAAAATATCCTGGATTTTACCAAACTTGGACAGAGGCTTCTTACAATCAAAAGATAATCATATTATCGAGAGGAATATTTTTAATATATTTTCCCTTGATTTTTGTTTAGCCTGCGATTAACAGCAAAAGTAGGCGAGACACTGGGTTCCGCGGAACCCTTACAACATTTTGTTTAGTTGTTACTGTCTTTGGACTACCTTTAAGTAAGACGAGTACTCTCATATCCGTGCTTTGGCATTTTTTTTTGTTAGGGTTTTTGTGCTTTGTATCGATCTAATGAGTTTATAAGCATCTTGCAACTTATGTTTTTTTTAAAGTTTGGACATGTTTAATCGCGCCACATTCTATATGTTTCTTGTTGGAAGAACGCTCATTTTCAATCCTTTTTTAGCTCACCTGGCCCAAAGGGCCAAGTGAGCTTTTCTCATCACTTGGCGTCCGTCGTCGTCCGTAGTCGTCGTCCGTCGTCGTCCTGCGTCCGGCGTTAACTTTTACAAAAATCTTCTCCTCTGAAACTACTAGGCCAAATTTAACCAAACTTGGCCACAATCATCATTGGGGTATCTAGTTTAAAAATTGTGTCCGGTGACCCCGCCAACTAACCAAGATGGCCGCCATGGCTATAAATAGAACATAGGGGTAAAATGCAGTTTTTGGCTTATAACTCAAAAACCAAAGCATTTAGGGCAAATCTGACATGGGGTAATATTGTTAATCAAGTTAAGATCTATCTGCCCTGAAATTTTCAGATGAATCTGACATTCCGTTGTTAGGTTGCTGCCCCTGAATTGGTAATTTTAAGGAAATTTTGTTGTTTTTGGTTATTATCTTGAATATTATTTCAGATAGAGATAAACTGTAAATAGCAATAATGTTCAGCAAAGTAAGATCTACAAATAAGTCAACATGACCAAAATGATCAGTTGACCACTTTAGGAGTTATTGCCCTTTATAGTCAATTTTTAACCATTTTTCGTAAATCTTAGTAATCTTTTAGAAAAATCTTCTCCTCTGAAACTGCTGGGCCAAATTATTTGAAACTTGGCCACAATCATCATTGGGGTATCTAGTTTAAAAATTGTGTCCGGTGACCCCGCCAACTAACCAAAATGACCGCCATGGCTATAAATAGAACATAGGGGTAAAATGCAGTTTTTGGCTTATAACTCAAAAACCAAAGCATTTAGAGCAAATCTGACATGGGTAAAATTGTTAATCAGGTCAAGATCTATCTGCCCTGAAATTTTCAGATGAATTGGACAACCTGTTTTTGGGTTGCGGCCCCTGAATTGGTAATTTTAAGGAAATTTTGCTGTTTTTGGTTATTATATTGAATATTATTATAGATATAGGTAAACTGTAAACAGCAATAATGTTCAGCAAGGTCAGATTTACAAATAAGTCAACATGACCAAAATGGTCAGTTGACCTCTTTAGGAGTTATTGCCCTTTAAAGTCAATTTTTAACCATTTTTCGTAAATTTTATATATCTTTTACTAAAATCTTCTTCTCTGAAACTGCTGTGCCAAATTGATCCAAACTTGGCCACAATCATCTTTGAGGTTTCTTGTTTAAAAAATGTGTCCGGTGACCTGGACATCAAACCAAGATGGTCGCCACGTCTAAAAATAGAACATAGGGTAAAATGCAGTTTTTGGCTTATAACTCAAAAACCAAATAATTTAGAGAAAATCTGACATGAAGTAAAATTGTTAATCAGGTCAAGATCTATCTGCCCTGAAATTTGCAGATGAATTGGTCAACCTGTTTTTGGGTTGCGGCCCCTGAATTGGTAATTTTAAGGAAATTTTGCTGTTTTTGGTTATTATATTGAATATTATTATAGATATAGGTAAACTGTAAACAGCAATAATGTTCAGCAAAGTAAGATCTACAAATAAGTCAACATGAACGAAATGGTCAATTGACCCCTGTAGGAGTTATTGACCTTTGTAGTCAATTTTCAATCTGCTTCCTTTGTTTAATATTCACATAGACCAAGGTGAGCGACACAGGCTCTTTAGAGCCTCTAGTTTCTGTTTGTCAGTCTATACGGCTGTCATGCGTATTTGAATATATGTTGGTAAAGGCTTTGATCCCCCAAAAAACGGGTTCAGTGATCATAGTACTATAATGTCGCGAGGGAAAAGGTGTCTCACTATTGACACACGTTCTTGTTTTCTGTAAATTATCAGGTGATGGGATAGCATGAGAATAATACGTGTAATCAAGAAGCTTAACAAAAATCATGAAGCAATACAAACTCAAGCAACAATACAAACTCAAGCAACAATACAAACTCAAGAAACAATACAAACTCAAGCAACAATACAAACTCAAGCAGCAATACAAACTCAAGCAACAATACAAACTCAATCAACAATACAAACTCAAGCAGATACACAAACTCAAGCAACAATACAAACTCAAGCAACAATACAAACTCAAGTAGCTACACAAACTCCAGCAGCTACACAAACTCAAGCAACAATACAAACTCAAGCAGCAATACAAACTCAAGCAACAATACAAACTCAAGCAACAATACAAACTCAAGCAACAATACAAACTCAAGCAACAATACAAACTCAAGCAGCTACACAAACTAGAGCAGCTACACAAACTCAAGCAACAATACAAACTCAAGCAGCAATACAAACTCAAGCAACAATACAAACTCAAGCAACAATACAAACTCAAGCAACAATACAAACTCAAGCAGTAATACAAACTCAAGCAGCAATACAAACTTAAGCAGCAATACAAAATCAAGCAGCAATACAAACTCAAGCAACAATACAAACTCAAGCAACAATACAAACTCAAGCAGCAATACAAACTCAAGCAACAATACAAACTCAAGCAACAATACAAACTCAAGCAGCTACACAAACTCAAGCAACAATACAAACTCAAGCAACAATACAAACTCAAGCAGCTACACAAACTAGAGCAGCTACACAAACTCAAGCAACAATACAAACTCAAGCAGCAATACAAACTCAAGCAACAATACAAACTCAAGCAACAATACAAACTCAAGCAACAATACAAACTCAAGCAGTAATACAAATTCAAGCAGCAATACAAACTTAAGCAGCAATACAAAATCAAGCAGCAATACAAACTCAAGCAACAATACAAACTCAAGCAACAATACAAACTCAAGCAGAAATACACACTAAAGCAACAATACAAACTCAAGCAACAATACAAACTCAAGCAGCTACACAAACTCAAGCAACAATACAAACTCAAGCAACAATACAAACTCAAGCAGCAATACAAACTTAAGCAGCAATACAAAATCAAGCAGCAATACAAACTCAAGAAGTAATACAAAATCAAGCAGCAATACAAAATCAAGCAGCAATACAAACTCAAGCAACAATACAAACTCAAGCAACAATACAAACTCAAGCAGCATTACAAACTTAAGCAGCAATACAAAATCAAGCAACAATACAAACTCAAGCAGCTACACAAACTAGAGCAGCTACACAAACTCAAGCAACAATACAAACTCTAGCAGCAATACAAACTCAAGCAGCAATACAAACTCAAGCACAATACAAACTCAAGCAACAATACAAACTCGAGCAGATACACAAACTCAAGCAACAATACAAACTCAAGAAGTAATACAAACTCAAGCAGCAATACAAACTCAAGCAGCAATACAAAATCAAGCAGCAATACAAACTCAAGCAACAATACAAACTCAAGCAACAATACAAACTCAAGCAGCTACACAAACTCAAGCAACAATACAAACTCAAGCAACAATACAAACTCAAGCAACAATACAAACTCAATCAACAATACAAACTCAAGCAACAATACAAACTCAAGCAACAATACAAACTCAAGCAACAATACAAACTCGAGCAGCAATACAAACTTAAGCAGCAATACAAAATCAAGCAGCAATACAAACTCAAGAAGTAATACAAAATCAAGCAGCAATACAAACTCAAGCAACAATACAAACTCGAGCAACAATACAAACTCAAGCAGCAACATCAACTCAGGCAGCTACACAAACTCCAGCAGCTACACAAACTCAAGCAGCAAATCAAATTCAAGCAGCAATACAAACTCAAGCAGCATCTAGCAGCAATACAAATTTAAGCAGCAATACAAACAAACAAGACAACAAGTACCCAGGCTACTTGAGTGTGAATCCAGGTCCGTTCGCGCCCAATTTTTATTGGTTTTGGGTTTTATAACTTTGTAATCAAGTTTTGGCAAATAGCATTCTTATAAGTATAATTGTTTTCGTTGTCTCAAAATAAAGTGAGACAGCATTTTTTATTGTTTTGAATAAATCTGAATTATGTTTTTGATAGTGTATAATTGTTAAAAAAAATAAATTCCTTTCTAAATAAAGTGGGATTCTGTCAAAGTTTTTTTTGGTGTTGAATAACTCTTAATCATGTTTTGGTTAGTGTATTGCTATAACTTTGTTTTATTGACTTGTTTCAAAATGGAGTGAGATTCTAACTACGTTTTTTTTGTGTGTGTTGAATAAATTTTATCTTTTTTGATCATTTTTTGGTTATAATAGTGTATTGCTATATTTTATTGTTTCATTGTTTCAGATCAAAGGAACCAAGCTGTTAAAAACAATTATCTTTTGTGCTTTTCATTTAAAATCTTCGATCTTTTACTCATACCAAGCTATAAATACATTCAGTATTTACATGAAAGCAATTAAAAACAACAATCATGATTTTCCAATTATTCAACAGGAATTTGAATTAAAATTGGGCGCAAACATGTAGAGTGCGAACGGACCTTGGGTGCGAACTGTAGGGTGCGAAAGTATATTGGGCGCGAACAGTCCTGATACCCTTGAGTGTGTTTGCAGCTTAAAATGGAGTTGATACAGTTTCGACTTGGCCAATGGGGATTTTCAAAAATGTCAAGTAGATCAATATAATCATAAACTAAAATGATTTATAACGCGATGACATGTACTAAGGATATTCTACCCCAAGAATAGATTTGACAAAACGTTGAGGAATTTTGGGTTCTCAATGCTCTTCAACTGGTTTAAATGTATACTTTATTTTTCCTTTCAACTTTTTTATTCGTGCGTCACTGGTGATTCTTTTGTAAACGAAACATGCGCCTGGAGTACACAATTCTGGTATCTATGACAATTTTATTGAATCATATGTCCTTGTTGTTTTCTTGTAGTAGAAAAATCTAGTGAAATTCCAAACCTTTAATGATCTTTAATATTACTACCGTACATGGCATATGCACAATCATCAAATTCGTTCAAAGAGGGAACAGATTTTGAATGATTTAAAAGATTGAAAATCAAATAAATTAGCAATCATGACTGTTTTCGTCTAATGCGACCGTATTTTAAGTTTCTAATCGAAATTAATCAAGTTACCAATTAAAATTACCAACATTACAAGTACTGTAATAGCTTATCCTGAATGCATTCATTCACAAGATCTAAACTTCAGTCGGTATAGGTTTTGCAGATGTTGGATGCTATACGCTAATTACCAATGGTTACAAGTTGGGTTGCCTTACAAGTTTACATCTTCATCATTTGATGTCTAATCAGCAATCATACTAGAATTTTTTAGTTTCAAGTTTCTAGTTTTTGCTACAAGTTTATAGTTTTGGTACATTAGAAGCATTAAAGATTTCAACCGCAAAATTAAAAGAAACTAGAGGCTCTAAAGAGCCTGTGTCGCTCACCTTGGTCTATGTGAATATTAAACAAAGGAAGCAGATGGATTCATGACAAAATTGTGTTTTGGTGATGGTGATGTGTTTGTACATCTTACTTTACTGATCATTCTTGCTGCTTTAAAATTATCTCTATTTATAATGAACTTGGTCCAGTAGTTTAAGTGGAAAATGTTAGTAAAAATTTGCAAATTCTTCGAAAATTGTAAAAAATTGACTATAAGGGACAATAACTCCTTAGGGGGTCAACTTACCATTTTGTTCCTGTTGACTTATTTGTAAATCTGACTGATTAACAATCTTACCCCATGTCAGATTTGCTCTAAATGCTTTGGTTTTAGAGTTATAAGCCAAAAACTGCATGTTACCCCTATATTCTATGTTTAGCCATGGTGGCCATCTTGGTTGGTTGGCCAGGTCACCGGACACAATTTTTAATTTAGATACCCTAAAAATGATTGTGGCCAAGTTTGATTTTATATGGCCCAGTAGTTTCAGAGGAGAAGATTTTTGTAAAAGATCATCGAGATTTACGAAAAATGGTTAAAAATGGACTATAAAGGGCAATAACTCCTAAAGGGGTCAACTGACCATTTTGGTCCTGTTGACTTATTTGTAAATCTGACTGATTAACAATCTTACCCCATGTCAGATTTGCTCTAAATACTTTGGTTTTAGAGTTATAAGCCAAAAACTGCATGTTACCCCTATATTCTATGTTTAGCCATGGTGGTCATCTTGGTTGGTTGGCCAGGTCACCGGACACAATTTTTAATTTAGATACCCTAAAAATGATTGTGGCCAAGTTTGATTTTATATGGCCCAGTAGTTTCAGAGAAGAAGATTTTTGTAAAAGATCATCGAGATTTACGAACAAGAGGCTCTCAAGAGCCTGAATCGCTCACCTTAATTCTTTTGGTTAAATCTCTCATCAATGATTATTTTGGCTTTTCAATTTATTTAAATGTTCTTTGGATCGTCCTATTTTCTTCAAAAGCAAAAAAAAATCATTTTCTCCTTTGTTCTATTTTAGAGAATTTTTACATACAAGGAAATAAAATTTATACTAGATACTCTGAAACTCATTTAGCCTAAGTTAAGCTGAAATTGATACAGCAGTTTTAAAGGAGAAGATTTTTTAAAGTAAGTCAACATGATGAACAAATTGTGAAAAAAGTCTTTAAAGGGCGATAACTCCTTAAGGGGTCAATTGACAATTTTGGTCAAATTGACTTATTTGTAGATCTTACTTTGCTGAACATTATTGCTGTTTACAGTTTATCTCTATCTATAATAATATTCAAGATAATAACCAAAAACAGCAAAATTTCCTTAAAATTATCAATTCAGGGGCAGCAACCCAACAACAGAATGTCTGATTCATCTGAAATTTCAGGGCAGATAGATCTTGGCCTGATAAACAATATTACCTCTTGTCATATTTGCTCTAAATGCTCTGGTTTTTGAGTTATAAGCCAAAAACTCCATTTGACCCCTATGTTCTATTTTTAGCAATGGCGACCATGTTTGTTGATAGATCAAAACTTCAGATACAATCTAAAAACTAGATACCCTAAGGAACATTCAGTTAAAGTTTGGAAGTATTTGGCCCAGTTGTTTCAGAGGAGAAGATTTTTGTAAAAGATTACTAAGATTTACGAAAAATGGTTAAAAATTGACTATAAAGGGCAATAACTCCTAAAGGGGTCAACTAACCATTTAGGTCATGTTGACTCATTTGTAAATCTTACTTTGCTGAACATTATTGCTGTTTACAGTTTATCTCTATCTATAACAATATTCAAGATAATAACCAAAAACAGCAAAATTTCCTTAAAATTACCAATTCAGGGGCAGCAACCCAAGAACGGGTTGTCTGATTCATCTGAAAATTTCAGGGCAGATAGATCTTGACCTGATAAACAATATTACCCCATGTCAGATTTGCTCTAAATGCTTTGGTTTTTGAGTTATAAGCCAAAAACTGCATTTGACCCCTATGTTCTATTTTTAGCAATGGCGGCCATGTTTGTTGATAGATCAAAACTTCGGATACAATTTATAAACTAGATACCCTAAGGAACATTCACTTAAAGTTTGGAAGTATTTGGCCCAGTAGTTTCAGAGGAGAAGATTCTTGAAATAGTTTACGACGACAGACGACAGACGACGACGGACGCCAAGTGAGCATAAGCTCACTTGGCCCGAACGCCAAGTGATGGCATAAGCTCACTTGGCCCTTCGGGCAAGGTGAGCTAAAAATGGTTAAAAATGGACTATAAAGGGCAATAACTCCTAAAGGGTCAACTGACCATTTTGGTCCGGTTGACTTATTTGTAGATCTTACTTTGCTGAACATTTTTGATGTTTACAATTTATCTCTATCTATAATAATATTCAAGACAAGAGGCTCTCAAGAGCCTGAATCGCTCACCTTACTTCTTTTGGTTAAATCTCTCATCAATGATTATTTTGGCTTTTCAATTTATTTAAATGTTTTTTGGATCGTCCTATTTTCTTCAAAAGCCAAAAAAAATAATCATTTTCTCCTATGTTCTATTTTAACCATAGTAGCTATGTTTCTTGACATACAAGGAAATAAAATATAAAATTTATACTAAATACTCTGAAACTCATTTAGCCTAAGTTTGGCTGAAATTGATACAGCAGTTTCAAAGGAGAAGATTTTTTAAAGTAAGTCAACATGATGAACAAATTGCGAAAAAAGTCCTTAAAGGGCAATAACTCCTTAAGGGGTCAATTGACAATTTTGGTCAAATTGACTTAATTGAAGATCTTACTTTGCTGAACATCATTGCTGTTTACAGTTTATTTCTATCTATAATTATATTCAAGATAATAAACAAAAACAGCAAAATTTCCTTAAAATTATCAATTCAGGGGCAGCAACCCAACAACAGGTTGTCTGATTCATCTGAAAATTTCAGGGCAGATACATTGTAGATCTTGACCTGATTAACAATACAACCCCAGGTCAGATTTGCTCTAAATGCTTTGGTTTTTGAGTTATAAGCCAAAAACTGCATTTGACCCCTATGTTCTATTTTTAGCAATGGCGACCATGTTTGTTGATAGATCATAACTTCGGATACAATTTACAAACTAGATACCCTAAGGAACATTCAGTTAAAGTTTGAAAGTATTTGGCCCAGTAGTTTCAGAGGAGAAGAATTTTGTAAAAGATTTTTAAGATTTACGAAAAAATGGTTAAAAATTGACTATAAAGGGCAATAACTCCTAAAGGGATCAACTGACCATTTCCGTCATTTGACTTATTTGTAAATCTTACTTTGCTGAACATTATTGCTGTTTACAGTTTATCTCTATCTATAATAATATTCAAGATAATAACCAAAAACAGCAAAATTTCCTTAAAATTATCAATTCAGGGGCAACAACAGGTTGTCTGATTCATCTGAAAATTTCAGGGCAGATAGATCTTGACCTGATAAACAATATAGCCCCAGGCAGATTTGCTCTAAATGCTTTGGTTTTTGAGTTATAAGCCAAAAACTGCATTTGACCCCTATGTTCTATTTTTAGCAATGGCGACCATGTTTGTTGATAGATCATAACTTCGGATACAATTTACAAACTAGATACCCTAAGGAACATTCAGTTAAAGTTTGAAAGTATTTTGCCCAGTAGTTTCAGAGGAGAAGATTTTTGTAAAAGATTACTAAGATTTACGAAAAATGGTTAAAAATTGACTATAAAGGGCAATAACTCCTAAAGGGGTCAACTGGCCATTTCCGTCTTGTTGACTTATTTGTAAATCTTACTTTGCTGAACATTATTCCTGTTTACAGTTTATCTCTATCTATAATAATATTCAAGATAATAACCAAAAACAGCAAAATTTCCTTAAAATTATCAATTCAGGGGCAGCAACCCAAGAACGGGTTGTCTGATTCATCTGAAAATTTCAGGGCAGATAGATCTTGACCTGATAAACAATATTACCCCATGTCAGATTTGCTCTAAATGCTTTGGTTTTTGAGTTATAAGCCAAAAACTGCATTTGACCCCTATGTTCAATTTTTAGCAATGGCGACCATGTTTGTTGATAGATCAAAACTTCGGATACAATTTATAAATTAGATACCCTAAGGAACATTCAGTTAAAGTTTGAAAGTATTTGGCCCAGTAGTTTCAGAGAAGATTCTTGAAATAGTTTACTACGACAGACGACGGACGACGACGGACGCCATGTGATGGCATAAGCTCACTTGTCCCTTTGGGACAGGTGAGCTAATAACCAAAAACAGCAAAATTTCCTTAAAATTACCAATTCAGGGGCAGCAACCCAACAACCAGTTGTCCAATGATCTGAAAATTTCAGGGCAGATAGATGTTGACCTGATTAACAATTTACTCCATGTCAGATTTGCTCTAAATGCTTTGGTTTTTGAGTTATAAGATCAAAAACTGCATTTTACCCCTATGTTCTATTTTTAGCCATGGCGGCCATCTTGGTTGGTTGGCCGGGTCACCGGACACAATTTTTAAACTAAATACCCTAATGATGATTGTGGCCAAGTTTGATTTTATTTGGCCAAGTAGTTTCAGAGGAGAAGATTTTTGTAAAAGTTAACGTCAACAGACGACGATGGACAACGGATGCCAAGTGATGAGAAAAGCTCACTTGGCCCTTCGGGCCAGGTGAGCTAAAAAGTGGGGAATGTGTCCACAGCACACAGACGGTGCCCCTGCTTGCACCTAATGTTACAAAGGGAGATAGCTCCTAGTCATTAAAAGTGATGACATGTGTAAAGGGGCATAACTCTAGAAAGGTATTAGTCTTGCCACCAAAATTCAAACTTGATCTTATCTAATCTGTGTTTTGTGGTAATAAGCATTCTGTATATATGTTTCATATATTTTAGGTTGAGGCAAACTAAAGAAAGACAACGGAAACAAAAAATCAGCTATTTTTCCATTTGTAAAGGGGCACAACTCTAGAATGGTATAAGTGGCCCCACCAAAATTCAAACTTGATCTGTGTTTTGTGGTAATAAGCATTGTGGATAAGTTTCATAGCATTTGTATTAGGCAACCTTAAGTTAGAGAACGGAAACCAACTTTGGCACCAAAGGACAAGGGGAAAACTTAATGTCCCATCTATTAAGGTGAGGGCATAAAATTGATTAACAAATGAAAATCAAAGTGATCTTATAATGTGTTTCTTCTGGTGAAAAGATAAACTGCACACTTCTTAAGTTGCCATAAATTTGAAACATTTTTTTGGAGGGTGGGGGATGGGAAGGTGGATGTGTATGCATAGTCATAGATACCAACTTCAATGCATCCTTAAAAGAGATTTTGTTTAAAAATATGAAAATATACCATTACCACTGTTGGTACTTGTTACAAATTTAAACAAGAAATGAACTAAATAAAATTTTAGGATTGTTTAATGCATTATAATACATTAAAATAGAAAATATTGATCCATCCTTCCATGTGTGGATATATCTTTGAAAACATAATGAAACGAAACAAAATAAAATAAAGACTAGTTTTGAGTGACTCACATTTTCACTAATACAAATTTTTATCCAATGAATGTTGTTTTTAGTCATGGCTGCCATGTTGATAAAGAGAACAAAGTATATGACCCAAATTAAATATCAAAATTACACAAAAATATATGCCCATATCTATTCAATGCACAAGAACTGTGCAAAAAACACACACAAACTATACTGTAGATGATTTTTTTTTCTGTATCAAAATTTAGAATTTATCTCTCTGTCAGCCTCCTTATTTTGCAGTTGTCAAATTATTGACAAATACCATTAACTATTTTAGTAATGGCAGCCATATAACAGTTCATTGGCAAGAAAACATGGAACAAATTTGAAACTTTAAACAATAGACAATAGTGACAAATCTAAGTTTCAATTGGCCAAGTGGTTTCAAAGAAAAACGTTGAATGTTAACAAACACCAAGAATGAGAAAATCTCTCATTAGGTCATCTAAAACACCTAATACATCTGTATAGTCTGAACAATACTGTGAATAACAATTCAATTCTGATACATCACAAATAATCACTATGACTAGATGCACACATTAATAAGCAATCAATTGTTAAACATGTATGAAAATTATCAGTCTAACTAATTTACCTTTATCTAAGATAAATTCTAAAACAATTTAAAAGGAAACATCACTATTTCTAACTAAAGAGTACAGATAATCCATGCATACAAAGTTTGACTCATTCTGCATAATATGTAGAGCTGATTCAATGGAAAACTAAGACTTTTTACCCAAGATACATATAAAGTGTGAATAAAAATGTTGAATATGCCAACAAGCATTCCAACAACATGAACAACATTAAAAGCCTCATGATATCTAGAGGTCAACATTTGTTCATCATTAAAAATAAGTGTGTCATACTCTTAATCACCTACAGTAATAAAATGTTGTATATAAATCAAAAAGATTTTTCATCGACACAAAATTTTTTAAATTCTCACAATGACAACTTTAGATGATTCTATTACTAAGATGCTAAACACCCAAAGGTTTTCAAACCATGAAACATGGATAACTAATGCTCTTGAAAGACGAACACTAAATACAATGGATATACCTACCAACAAGGTTGCATGATTATTGATCAAACACACACCAAGATGTATATGCACATGCACACCAAGGTTACTCAAAAGAATTTTCATCAACCTCTTCAAATAACACAATATACTAATTCTACACA